>JAJDMY020000276.1:0-19428 GCA_022345705.2 Sabuloglossum arenarium
TTCATGTGCCCTACACGTACACTTACTACACGTTGTTCCTAACACGATTCCGCCCATCTACATAGCCTACACTAACATACAGTTATAGCTACGGACAGCGGGTGTGCTTCCACCAGCACTGTCTGATGAGTAACTTTGGCGAAGTTGCAGGAGTCGAGAGCTCTGCGCAAAAGAATCGTCTGTACTAAGTGTGCTCGTTGATGCTGCATCTCTCGAAATGGATGATGAACATTGGCCATATTGCTTGAGGCATGAGGCAGTCCTGCCTGGCTTGAACTCTTGTAGCATCGCGGTCCAAGTTTCCTAGGGCCGTCAGAAAGACCAAGAAATATTCAACCAGATATACTCACGTTACGATATACCGCCCAAAGTTGCTGGAGCGCATCTTCCTCAAGTTCAGTCAATAGGGATGCTGCAGTATTGAGAAAGCCCTCGGTAGAGTCTCCATCGTTGAACTCCATTTTCTGCTATCTGTTGAAGAGATCCAATGCGCTTCAACCCGCCTTTTCCTCGTCGGAAGCGACACGGATGTTCCTGCATAGGCTCCTGAGGATCTCCTGAGAGCTTATGCATGTCTCTCTCAGCCGAACGTATTGCCGAGTCTCGCAACAGGTTAGTCTCGATGCCGGGAGTGCTGTCTCAAAGTTGTCTTCTCTCGGGAACGCCCAATCAACCTTCACCGCTTGGCGCCTTACTTTTTCTGTATACGGAGTACTTTTCTCCGTAAAAGCGTCTACTCCTCCTTTAGCAAAGGCATTTACAACGCACAATCCGAAATAACCATGGACCCGGTCATTGGACTCGTAGGTCTCTTCCGCCTTTGTCTCGAGGGGTATCGGGTTTTCTTGGACGCCAATGGTTTCGACGACGAGGCTGCCATCTTGAGGACTCGCTTGTTTCTTGAAAGGGAGCGCTTTGTGAATCTGGGAAAGACTTGTGGATTTATCCCTCGGCATGACCGGGATACAAGGATCGAGCGGCTTCAAAGGTTCGTGGAGGAAGATCCGTTTCGGCGCAAGGCGATGGCTCAAACGCTAGAATTGGTTGCATATGTGCTTGGCAAAGCTGAAAGGTTAGATGGGAAGTATGAGTCCAAGGAAGCTCTGCCAGAGTCACTGCGAGGCAAGGTGAGATTTTACGGCTCCCTTGAGGAGTGACCATGGTTGATCGAATCCCACGGCCTATAGAAAAATCTGATCCATGACGCCATTACCCACGGAGTAGATCAACTTCGATCACCCTTTCGGAAGTTCACGTGGTCCATTCGCGACAAAGCCGCATATGAGCAACTTCTGAACCATCTCGTTGGCTTTAATACGACTCTGGAACGGATTTTGCCCCAATACCTACAGCATTTTCTTGATACTGCCTTACCTGCTACAGCATGTGCAGCTGAGGGCGAGGATGCAGCACAGGGGCTGCAACGCGTTTCTGGGACCCCCGCATTTCTTCTCTCTCAAATACAATGGGCGAGTCGTGTTCGTCAGTCCTCCAACATACCAATGGGCGAGAAATTGGAATGCAATGCCCTCAATCCCAACAAACTTAACGGAGAGAGATATGTTGCAGCTCTTGGTAGTTCAGACATCCAGTATGTCTGTGTTGACTGGCACCCTTGGGCGAAATATGCGGACGAAACCTTGCAGAGAGTGCGCAGACTCTCAGGAATTCTGGGATCAGAAAAGCCGTCCGAGCTTCGGCTTCTTACCTGTCTGGGATTCCTCGAAGATCTAGACTACAGTCAGGAAAGGGTTCGCTATGGATTAGTCTACGGCTTGTCAGTTCAGACTGTGGTGATCTCTGATCCCTCGAAGAATCTCCCGAAAGTTCAATCGTTATTGCAACTTTTACAGGACCAAAAGGTTCTTCTTCCGCCACTAGAGACGCGGGTGCAATTGGCACGGACTCTTTGCCGTGTTCTTTTGCTCTATCATTCTTCTGACTGGATCCATCATGACTTGAGATCTCACAATATTATCTTCGTAAAGGCGCCTCCTTTCAAACGACCCGAGCTCGGCGCGATAACAACTTACGAGTATCGAGGCTACCAAATAGACCAGCCCTATGTCCTAGGATTTGGTTTCGCTCGAGAAGAGGAAGAGACCTCATGGACATTTGACGATCCCAAAGCCGTCAATGAGACCCTTAAGGAACGGCGACGGTACTGGCCCCCTGACTATCTTGCCAGTAGTGCGGAAGAGCGCAAAGTTCGCAACTTCCAGCGTTTCCATGACATTTATTCTCTCGGTTGCGTTTTACTGGAAGTCGGACTCTGGCAATCTCTTGACAGCTACAGCTGGAAGCCACAGTATGAGAAGTCCCATGCCGAATGGCACAAGCGTCTTCTTAAGGAGGAGGAGAAGTTAAGGGCGATGTGCGGTGGTCGGTACGCGGAGACAGTCATCCAATGTCTCAACTGGGGCACCAATGACATTCAAACAGATGTCCAGATGCTTTGCTTTGATATCCTTCAAAGGCTAGAAGAGATTGTCGTATAATTCGCCATAAGACGGTAGAGAAATTTTAGACTTGTTGCACCCCGTTCGCAGAGTTTGCAGCTCCATTGAGTGGGTACGCCACTCGTCGAGCGGGGTACTCGATGAGCAGCGTTCGTAAAGCGGAAGCGCAACAACACTATTTAAAGAGCTAGAATTTCGTAGAAGGGCAAGTCAGAGTAACAAAAGACACCCTATGAAAATTAAATCTTCATGGTGACGCTGGCGGTAAGCCATAATGTATTGGTTGCCATTATCACGTCCAACTGACCCCTTCGATGTCAACGGAAACACCAGCACCCGCTTCGCAAAGTGAAATCCTTAATGAGCGGGGGTAATATTCAACTCTGAGATAAACTATAAAATCATCAGTTTCGCTCATGAAAGAAAAAGACATACAGCACATTAAACAGACCGGTTTCATCTCAGTAGCTATGATAGGATTTTTCCGCGCATACATCATTCTCATTTTTCTTTTCTCTACTGTTTAAGAATCAATGTCTCCACCATTGATCCCCGAAGGCCTACAAAATGACCTTGATACCTCGGATTACACTTTCGCGCGAAGAGTCACATTGTGCAGCTTCTAAAATACTTGCATTCGAGTAGTTGCTGCAGTGCCAGGGTGAAGTTAGGCACCTAGCAGCCTAACCGCGAGCACCGACTCAATCGCATGGGTCTCCTATGCAATGCAGTAATACCATAGACTCTCCCCTTATTTCTTTCCGTAGTGCGCAAACATAGCCCGCTCGATCTAGGATGTGTCTCTGCGAATTTAAAAGGCGGAGTGCATGATCTTACGTTTGCTGCTATGTTGAGATTTGGTCTGTGCTCGAACACCTTTGATCCCTGATGGTACAGGGTACCGGGGTCTCGGAGAGAAAAACTTCCTCCAGCATTTCAAAACGCTCCGAGACCCTGGTACCCTTGTACTTTGCACGTCAAATGTCTCAGGTTTTAGCACCATCGTCAGCGCCTTCGCTTTCAATTATGCCCACTAAAGCCTTACAATCCATCTATACCCCCGCGTCGGAATATGCAAACCATAAACTAACTGAACTTTTCCAACGACTAAACGCGCCCCTCTATATATAAAAGCCGTGGGACTATATCTCCAGCCCGACAAGATGAGATGATACTAATGCTTAGAGAATTGAAAAAAATATATATTTGGTGGACGCAGAGTGAGTTCAGCACTGTGATCTCACATCGGCGCAGGTGAAGTGACTGGATCTCGACTTCGCGGAATTGCGTTTCAGATCTCAGCGTCTTCTGGAGTCTTAAGGTTAGACCTCTAGCGCGAGCTAAGGAATCCGATAGAACTATCATCCCCGATGCGTCATTCGATAGGTGACCATCCGGCAACGCTTCCAGCAACGACTCCAGCCATCACGGCAGCAGATCCGATGGCCGAACTCGGTCTGGAATGCGACCAACTACGACGATCTGCATCTGCCTGGCCGTTTGGCGCTGCGGGAACCGAATCTCCACTGGGGCTTGGGGGGAACTCCCGATGACGTTGCAACTTGAATCTCAGAGCATCGAGTCGGCCACCATGGATCTTGGAGAAAGAGAGCTTTCTACGGATACCCTCGAGGACCTCGCTCCATTCGAGGCGCTCGTCACTGGAGGTGTCGTCATGCGGCGTTTGGTTTTGGTCGAGTGTACGGGGAATAAGCTTTCGGATGAAATCATCCGGAATGAGGCGGATAAGTACTGCGACGGGAAGAGAGCCCGCTCCAAGGAGAAGGGTTATGCCCCACTGTGTGCCATTGAGACGGACGGTGGACAAAGCACTTCCACCAACTAATACAATAGTCACCTGTCCGCAAATCGTGATGAAGTTGATGCCAATGAAGAATAAGTTTCGGTGAAGGCCTTCGAAGACGTTGAACTTATTATCGAGACGGCGGTTGCTGACAAGATGTAAGCTTGAGAACCTCTCAGATAAGTATCAACGCCACGACTTACTTGAGCTGGTTGAAAATCTGCATCCAGACGTAGATGTTGAAAATCAACGTCTCTAGATGGATCTTCTCATGCTCGGTCTTGTAGCCCAGTATCTCATTACCAGCAAAATTGAGGACTATAGTCACAGTCAACTGATATATGGATTGTCCGATGATCATCTTCCACATGTTCAACGTGATCAAACGTGCCGATTTCGGGTCCGGTTTTCTGTCAAGAATGCTTGGAGGCGGTGGATCCGTGGCTAGGGCAAGAGCAGCGAATGTGTCCATGATGAGGTTAACCCAGAGCAATTGAACAGGGGTAAGGATGGGTTCTTCGTTGGGGTTGGCTATTGCGGATATAAATGTAAGACCCACTGCAGTGATATTGACCGTAAGTTGGAACTGTATAGGAAGCTCGGCGAGTCAGCGAAAAGCATCTAGTCTCCCACCACAAAGAAAACCAACCTGCAAGAACTTCCGGACTGCATCATTAACCGCCCTGCCCCATTCTAAAGCCTTGACGATTGATGCAAAGTTGTCGTCCATGAGGATGATAGACGAAGCTTCCTTGGCAACCTCTGTCCCAGCAATGCCCATGGAGAAACCAACATCAGCCGTCCTTAGAGCTGGTCCATCGTTCGTCCCATCGCCAGTGACAGCCACAGTCTCGCCTAGATCTTTCAATCTTTTCACGAGGATTCTCTTGTCCTCAGGGCTGGATCGAGCAAGCACTTGCAGTTGAGGGATAATTCGATCCATTCTATTCCTGGGAAGCTTTCGGAATTCGGGTCCCTCCATGATAACTCCACCAGGGGTGTAGATGCCACACTCCTCGGCGATGGCTCTTGCGGTCCCGATGTTGTCACCCGTGACCATCCTCACAACTACACCAGCGCGCTGACACTGTGCAACTGCTTCTTTGACGCCGGGCCTGAGCGGGTCCTGAATGCCGACGATACCAAGAAAAACCATATCTTTGAATACGTCTTCAAATACTGCTTCCTTCGGATCATCCTCGGCGGTCTCGGCTCCAGGAGGTGGCCAGGATCCGAAGTCACGATAAACCATGCTGATCGTTCGTAACGATTTGACTGCATACTTATCCGTGGTATTGGTCAAGAAATCGCAGTTGTCCCTCGTCAGCTTGTTGACACTGATAGGCTTCGTAGGATCCATGACAATCTGAGTGCACTTATCCAGCAAAATCTCCGAAGCACCTTTCACATGCATCCGGTAGGTGCCGTCAGATAGTCTGATCACTGATCCCATGCATTTTCTGCCAGAATCGAAAGGAATCATTTGAACAATATTGGCATTTGCGCGCTCCTCACTGACTGGCCCCATACCCAAACGCTCCTTTGCGAGTAAGAGTAACGCAGTCTCGGTCTTGGAGCCGATAAAGGTAGGTTTACCATCTTCTTCACCCTCAAACGCCGTAGAGTTGATGGCAATAGATTGTACGAGGACGTCTCTGACTTCTGTAGAAAGCAATGAAGCGAGCTCGCTGATCGAGACGCTCCCATCGTTGCTAGTGGCAGCTTGCTCGCTATTGCCTTGATGATCCTGATTGACTGTCTCCTCCGGAATCCCAAATTGACAAGCAGCCCCTAAACTCCCTGCTACCACGGTCATCTTGTTCATTGTGAGCGTACCAGTCTTATCGGAGCATATAGCCGTTGCATTGCCCATCGTTTCGCACGAGCTCAGCACCCTCACCAGATTGCGGTCCTTCAGCATTTTTGTCATGGCGAAAGCCAGAGCTAGAGTTACCGCGAGTGGCAGTCCCTCCGGAACCGCGATGACAATTATCGCGATGGCAACAATCACGATCTGTAAGAAATTCTGCGCTCTTTCGGCTGGCGAGTTCTGGTCTTTTCCCAGTTGGGCGAGGAACTTAATAAAGAGCACGACGAAGAGGAGAAGAGCAACGGCGCAACCAATCTTTGCTATCTGTGAGGCCATGACGTTCAACTTTTTCTGCAACGGCGTCGGAGTGGCTTCGGTGTCATCTGTCAGAGCCACCATCAGTTTTCCGTAGCTGCTGTGCTCACCAACACCAGTACTCAAATACGTGCCAACCCCTTCCAGCACCCTGCTGCCGGAGATGATAAATGAGTCAAGTTTGTTGACATTTGCTCCCGCTTCAATTTGAGCCATAGCCTCGTCTCCCGGGGTTTTCTTCATCTGGTCAGATTCGCCGGTGACAGACGACTCGTCGCATTTGATACCGTGACCAGAAATGAACACTCCATCTGCAGGGACCATATCTCCTGGTTCGAGATACAACACATCTCCAGCAAGGATATCGTAAACTGAAATCTGCATAGGCTTTCCCGACCGAATGACTTTGACGGTGCGATCGTCTTTCTATCATGACTGTCAGCTGCCTTCCTGGGAACACGCCGGGCACATTGCTTACCTTCTGGTTGAGCTTCATAAACTGTCGCTCCTTCTGATAGTCATTCAGAGATCCAACAACTACGACGATAGCGACGGCGACCATGATCGTCACCCCCTCCACCCATCTCACTTTAGGTCCGCCATACCTGCGTGACTGGCCAAAGTCCTGGTATAGACCCAAACCCAGTGAGATAGCAGCAACAGTAGTGAGGATAATCAGCACTTTGTCGTTAAAGGTAATCCACATGATTTGTAGAAGAGTCTTAATCTTCTTCTCTGGAAGACGATTAATTCCAAAAACACGCTTCCTATCCACATAGTGTTCAGAGCGTGCGTGATGCACTGATGGAGATGTAGTGGAGCGCACAAGGCTGTCGGGCGACGGATCTACTTTACGTGGAAAGGCCGAGCTCGTAGGCAAGGTGACTTCGTCAAAATCCACAGTCCCATCCAAGCGAGTCTCGTCCAAGCTCAATCCGCTAAAGCCGTCTGTTCGCAAACCCTTCATAAGCCCATGTAATCCTCCCAAAGCGTGGAAAGCTGCGAGGCTCTTTGGATTGAACATTTTGGAAAGCTGTCCTGGTGAGAAGGCGAATGGATTGTTCTCGACGCGGAATGCATGTTCTTCCCCGGGATCCGCTTGCAAGTAGTGGTCGTCTCCCAGCTCATGAAAGGACATGGCCTCAGTTGATTCTCCGTGAGAGCCGCCACAATCTGATGTGGTAGGCGTTGGGAGTAGAGTCTCTCCACCATATGATGAAAGGGAGCGGGGACGGTCGAGTGAGCTCCCCCTCGAGCGCGTGCCTGGAACAGCAAGGAGATGTTGAGGGTCTGGTGACTTGCCGTTCCCTCTGGAGGTAGAAGGTGAGGCAGGTCTTGACCCAGGTGAAAGCAACAGTCTGTTTTCGATGGACAAGGATCGCTGATGCTGACGTTGAACTGGAGAGGGAATATTCGAACTTGATTGAGGTTCTCGGTCTTCCTGGACAATGCACCCACTGTTAGGCATTCTTCGGGGATAAGGTGTAGCAACATTCATTAGAAAACTAACAGCGGAAGCATCGATTGTAATCGTCGGAGCCCGCTTTCTCAGAGCCGGGTTCGCATGAGATGTTGGCTTTGTGGGATCTGAAACATCGTTCGTGCCTCCCATCCCTACAGAGGCTGATTCAAGATCGGTCTATAGAAAGACCAGTTGTCGCGGAAAAACTGCGGTACGGAATATAAGTGTGAGGTCCACTCCAGCCCATTTCAATGTCGAAAAGGCGCGTATACTGAACTGCGCCGTATCGAATAGAGGCTGCACGCGGTCTGGACTAGTTAGCCCGTACCAATTCTCGCTCCCATTGGCTCGAGTATGCTTACTCACATGCCCAAGCCTCGCTCTCCACCCCTATTGGACAAATTATTCGCGCATCCATGATGAACTTGCGCTGAAAAGGTTCCTGTCTGAAGAGAGCCGCGATGGCGTGAAAGTCAGGCTGTACATGGCCGTAACTCTCCCAAGCGGGGTGATCAAATCTTTCGGGAGTGTCTTAACTGGATCCGAGGTTCTTTGAAGTGAGCTGACGGTCGCACCGATCTCTACAGGGATACTTCTTTTCAACTCTCACACAAAGATCAATTTGTCCGCGAGAACTCTCGCCGCCCCTCCAGGCTTTACGTCGCAAGTCCCCCCTCGAACCTCACGAGAACCCAAGTCGTTCCGGGAATTGTATCTTTGAAACCTTTGAGTTCCTCGACCTCACACAGGTCGTCGCTTCTCCGTTCTACACCATCCATTGCCTTATTCGTTTGAACGGCTATTGCTGGAACTAGGTGATCACCGAAATCCGCGAGGAGGACCGGCGACTGAGGGATATTTCCAATGCGTCTGTCGGCCACTTTGAGGAGATCAGGAAGACCTACACGCTGGTGCAAAGAGGCGGGAGTATGGGCTGGAAAGGCTTGGATACACCAATCGCAATGGAGACCAGAACACGTCTGGAGAAAGATTTCAAGCATTTGCTCGACCAGGCTGATCTTCTGTGGGAGGCTCGTGGCAAGATGGCTAGAATCCGCCGGCAAGAGGCAGATGCAACGTCCAATGCTCTGACAAACTTGTTTACATATGTGTACACTCTTATGTCTTGGTACCATAGTGATTCCATGCAACGCGCACATGGCGATAATACCACATGAAATTTTCGCGGGCCAGATTCTTCTCGTTAATAAATTTCCCTAAACCAACAGCTGCGTAGATCGACTGCGAAATGCTCTGGGGGTCAGGGTTTTTTGGTGAAGCTCGCTAAATAGCATATTAACGTTAGCTCAGCCCTATTGGCATAACCGATATGTAAGATAATCACTATAACTGTATTGCTCGTTCCAATATGGAGTAGAACATGCTCTCAGGGCATTCCCTGGTCATTATCTCTCTGCGCTCGGCATATCATATATCCTATTTTAGCACTTCGACGAGTTGAATGGCCTCAGCCAGGAGAACTTTGTGAGGGGTATCCCTGTTGGCAGGATAAATCACTGCAAGGCTTTCGCACCGCCGCCAATATATCGCGCATCTCCACCCCACATGGCTGAAACCCCAATATCGCTTGATTAGGAAGAGTTGAGAGCTGGGGTTTCAATTGTCCAATTATGGCCTGCGTATTCCCGCCGGCGTTCCCACGGCTAGTTACGGTAGCAGTTTTAGAAGAAGCAAAACAATGGCTTTACTCCGTACGTATGCAGATGAGGCTCTGCTCCTTCGGATTCAGGAGTTGATAAGACCCGACTGAATGCCCTCAACCGCATCTTGTCTGATCGAGTCTATAGAGCTCTCCTTTCGGTATTCTTTCTGTGCGTCGACATGTTCGCAGCGGTTACAATCCCGTTGCCAAGCGTCTTTGCGGGCCCGCGACGAGGCTCCAAGGCCGATGACTCAAGTCACACTACGCGGCTGTACGAGGAATATGCGCCTCCTGAGTCGGTTCGAAATGATCCCAAGGTCGCAAGCTTATACACATTCCATGGTGAATCTGCAGTAGAGTGAGTGTCTTATCGCTTTCGCATCGTATCTTGCTCACATTGCAAAGCATCATAGCGGTACACGGCCTGGCGGGGACCCGTGACACCTCTTGGTCTGTCGAGGAGGAGGATGGAGAGCGTTATCATTGGCTGCGCAAGAAGCTGCCCAAGGACATTCCTGTGGCCCGCATTCTAACTTTTGAGTACAACTCGGAGTGGTACGAAAATCCGTCCCATGTTGACTTGGAAGAATGCGGTGCCCAGTTGCTCCGCTGTATCATTCAAGACCGACGCCATCAGGGCGAGCTGTTGGCCTGTCCAGTACGGGTAAGTCTCTTGCCGTTCGTCACTGATGTCTCGCATAGGCTAAGACCATGATCAGCGCAGGAGACCTATTATCTTTATTGGACATAGCTTTGGTGGCCTTGTTATAAAACAGGTAGGGACCTCTCTGTATAGGGCATATATGAATTAATTCTCAGTTTCTGGTCTTGACAGGCTCTTCTCTATGCTAGCCAGACTCACGCATGGGGCAGTACGTCACTACAGAAATCAGATTTCAGGAATCACCAAGACATTATAGCATGCACTGCCGGGATCATTTTCTTAGGGACGCCCCACCATGGGTCAAACTTTTCCAGGTTTGCCAAGGCGAAGATGTTTGCGGGATCGATGTTGGGCTACTCCACAAATCCAGGTCTTGTCGATTTATTGGAACTTGACGGGACCTTACTTACTTATATCCGCCATCAGTTTGGTCGTCTTCTAAACGCAGAGATACTGAAAAACCTACAGGTTTATTGCTACTTTGAGCAAGAAAACATGGCTCCTCTACCCTGGGTCGTGGTGACAGCGACTTCGGCTTCCATAGACGGCACAAAGCGCAGAGGTCTGCCGCTCAACCACAAGCAACTGAACAAGTTCAATCCGGGCGAGGACAAGAACTACAACATGGTATTGGCAGACATCTTGGAGGTCGCGAAAGCTTGTTCGGAGATTGTTCCACCCAGGTTTGAGGCTTGGCAATACGACGCCGATGGGTGTAATTCCATACGCGAGAGTTTACGTCGATCGCTGAACCCTTCCCGCGAACCACAGAAAACACAGCTCGAATCACGGTTCAAGGTGCAGAAAGCGTCGAATTACACTTGCCAATGGATTTTCAAGCTTTCTATGTTTGAAGCGTGGAGAGACTGGTCGAGTCCGCAGAATGTCCTTTGGATCAACGGAAAGGCGGGTTCGGGCAAAAGTATCATGGCTGCCTATCTTGCAAAAAGTTTTCGGGAAGGCTTTATTGAGGCCCAAGATGAAGACGAGGCTAGTGTCTGCACTGCTCCGCTCACATCAAGTCCCTGCGGCAACCGAAGACTAAGACTAACACTCACCGTTCTGCATTTCTTTTGCGGTATCGATCGAACACATGAAGAGCCGACGAGCTTCATCGGGACTCTTATCCATCAATTGCTGTCGCAGCATAATGAGAACCCAGGACTCATATCTGTTGCCCAGAACGTCTACAAAGAGAACGTTGATGGAGTGGAGTCATCGGTCATGATCAAGCTACTTGTCGACCTCATAAACGTGGTAGGCAAGGTCATGTGAGCTATTCTGTGTAATTGCTTTAGAGCTGGAAGCTAAGCGTTGAATAGCATCATTGTTGACGGGTTGGAAGAAGCTCTTCAGATGATTGAAAAACGTGAAGCTTACAAACACTTCATTGAGCACTTACATTTCGTTAACGACAATCGCAACGTCCGCCTCTTATTTCTTTCCCAAGGGATCGAGGAGATTCATCAAGAGCTCGTTAAAGGTTTCAGCTTTCCAGCTACAATTCGTATCACCGATCACACACAATCAGATATCCACAAGTTCGTCGAAGTCGAAGTGGCCGAGTTAATCAAGAAGAAGCCTAAATTAAGTCCGAAGGAGCAGGAGATTGTACAAAAGTTGCAAAGCGGGGCACAAGGCATGTTTCAGTGGGTCAGCGCGTCCATTGGGCATCTTCTCAAGGACGTTCATGTTCCTGAAGATGTTGACAAAAGCCTGGAGGATCTCCCTCAAGGCCTAACTTCGACATACAGCAGAATGTTTCAAAGAATTGCGGAAATGGCTCCGTTCTTACAGCTTCGGGTTAAGGTTGTACTTCGATGGCTAGCAGTGTCGGCGCGACCACTTACGGCACTTGAATTGAAGGTGGCAATTATGTTGGAAGATAACCCCGGAATGGCCATAAATTTCATCAAGGAAAACAAGTATAACTATGCGGAACTTGTCCAGGAACTCCGCACTCTCCTCGAAGACCTAATCCAGATTGATCAACTTGAGGACTCTACGCACAGAATTCAGCTCGCCCACCCTTCTCTTCGTAAATCATTAACGAGCGAGATCAGCCTTGATAATCAAGCCATCACCCCTTTCAAATTTACCGACGAAAAAGCCCACCGTGGGTGCGCGTTGGCATGCATGCAATTGATTCAGCACTCTGCATTTTCTCACACCAATGCTTTCGGCACCTCTCAGGCTCCACTGGTGGAATATGCATGGGAGTTCTGGGCGTATCACTTCAAGTTGTCCTCAATCTCACTTAAGGATAAAGCTTTCAAGGGGGCGTTCGACGCCATGATACTGGACACTACTCGCGATGCTATAGCCTTCTTGGGCGCGCTGACAGACTTTGTCAGCTCGCCACTAGAGCGCGTTCCTGGAGTGGACGGAGATTTGACATATGTTGTATCACTGCAGCATGCACAGGAGTCCATTTTGCCATCTATGAAAGCCCTTGAAGCTATTCGAAGCAAGACCCCGCTCTCGTCGGAGCTAGTAAAAGCTGGAGAAAGTGTGTCTCGCTCAACTTACAGCGCTAATCCGGTGACAAAGGCTCATCAAGTTGGATCCTGGGTAGAGCGGAGAGTCACCAATTTCCGCATCAACGTTCTGAGGACGCAATCAGCGGTTATGAATCTTCGTACGGATGACTACCTAGCGAAAAACGTACAATTGAAGACTTCCGTTCAACCAACAATGACTGCTCTCTGGGACGCCGCGAGGAAGTTAAGAATTGTGGCATTACGGTTTGCAGTAAATCCCGTCTATGGTGCGCTTATAGCAAAGGCTGGAGGGGCTACTTTCTCCCCAATACATTTTCTAGTCTACATTGCCAGTCTACTTGAGGAGTGCGGAAATTATCCTTACTGGGATGATCTTCCGCCTGCTTTCGATATTATGGAGCCTTTCGTTTGTGGGCCGCGGGATCCTTTTGCCGGCGCAGCAAGATTTGTGCTCCACAGCTTCGAGTATCGCTTTCCAGTTCTTCAAGAAGCAGATTCCGAGCCTGAGATTGCTCGAGAACCTAGTCGTAAATCGGGTCTAAGACAACGAAGAGCGCGAAGCCACTCTCCTCGACCAGATCCACGGGATGTCGGAGCCTATCAGACCATTTCTGCAGACGATCGTCGAAGAGTCCAAGCTCTACAAGAAATGCCCGGTCATAAATATATCACGGCAGGAGTCGCTTACGATCTTTTCCGCGTCAAAAATGATGATTGGATGAAGTTTCTCGTGAATCCACTAAAAAACATTCATATGGACAAAGTCCTCTTGCTGAAAGAAGATAAGGACCTTCCGGTTTCGTTCGAGGATCCTGGCAAAAGACTGGCCCGTCATGCACCTCAAAGCATTCAAGCCTCTCCTCTCACACAATACATTAGAGCGCTGCCCGTCATGCTTCAATTGGTGTTCGCCCGCTACTTTGCCTATATAGCGGAGTTCTTTGGACGGTTGACCCGATACGCGCTGGCTCGGCACTTCATGCGCTTCGAAACAGCAAAGGAAGAGCTTAAAGGAGTGAAGATATATTTTGACAGGCTACTAAACCCCGATGATCCGGTCAGGTTATGGCATTTAGCTCCAGCCCTTGCTCTCTTCTGGCTGCGGTCCAGATTAATTCCTAAATTTGGGGCCCATTTTTCTCCCCATCCTTGGAAGGAGTTCTTGTTTTCTTATAACCATCCCGCTGCATACCTCGATTGGCAGGATTCGATGACTGTTTGGTCCTGGTGCAAATGGATGCTAAACTATGCCTTCGCGAGGACACTAACCGTCAGCGCTCTAACCGCCGGTCTGGCCTTTCAAAAAGGCAAAATTCGCGACGCACTCAATATCTTTGGAAGCTTCTCTATCATCTGTCAACTCGAAAGAAGCGTCTTCTCCATGTGCTTCGTGGTTGCCACTCTGGTTGCAATCGCCAGAGTCATCTTCGTGGACCAAGAGAGCACAGCTTCTGTTGCCAATTTCAGCTTCTTATACTGGGTCAGCACATTTGTAGGGATATGCATTGACTGTTTCCAGGCAGGAATGATGACCCACGTCTCCGCATGGTGGCACATCATGATCTGGTCACTCTCTCAAATGGTTTTGATAGTCCTTTGGATAGTATACTCACATGTTCTGTGTCGTTTCTTAATGCGTATCTTAAAGCGCTCGCTCTACCACCTTACGTGGCCTATCTGGCTTATCTTAAAGGCGGCCATGGAGGCATATGTCCCCATCCTGAAAGGCGTAGGCATTTTCTTTTTTGTTTACGCTGGCTTTCTCGCAATGTACTGGATGTCGCGGTGGATGCGGGATCCCTACGACACGAGGTCATCCCTGTCTGGCCTCGAAGATGCCCGTCGCATCGCATGCTCCACAGTCAAGCCAGATCAAAGGAAGCGCATTGGTTGGTATCCTCTAGGCTCCACCATCGAAGCATCTAAACACGAAAAGGGCTTCCGGTTGTCTGTCCGAGCTCCTACACTAGAATATGAAAACGATAAGGAGAGGAACGAGAACAATACTGGAGACGAAAACGAAAAGAAACCTATCATTCCAGAGATGACCGGCGAGGAAATGTTCAGTCTCTTCTTTGGCGCAGATGGAGTGCCGAACGGAGCGAGGAAGCGAAGTACCTCTCCCAACTCCAGGCTCGCCTCTGCAGTCTGGGATGATGATGAGAGTGCGGAGCAACTGTTTGATCGCTTTTTCGGGACGGGTAGCGCGAATGCGACAGGTGATAGGCCGTCGAGGTCGAGGTTCAGGAGGCATAGTGATAGTGCGATGCCTGGAGCTGGAGCAGGCCACGTGAAGGCGGAATAAGATTTTCCATATAATTCTGGGTAATGATTTAAATTCCAACATACGAAGCCAGATTTTAGAGGATGGTAGAAGTCTGATCAGAAAAGTACAATGACGTGAAGGAGAAGTGTAGGATAAATGAAGGCGGAGCTGAGAGCGGGTGTTTTTGTTTTAGTCTCGGTTGGTTTAATCTGAAGACCAAGAAATTGCCAAGGACAAGGCTGAACTGCATGTTCCCAAGTCGGAAACTTCCAATTAAACCCGCACCCCTTAAAGACGCCTCGCTCGCAGCACAACATCCCAGCACGCTTGCCAGGAACACGAGGCACGAGCCTACCGCGTAGTTGGGACAGGAACCAGAGTGCAGGCATGCAGGCCATACTGCGTAAACATGGGAGTGCGCGAGGCTGAAGGGGCTGTCGGCGTATAAGAAGGGGGCTCCTTCCTTCCCTCCCAACTCGGCAGGAGAGCCTAGTGTTTGCCTCGTTCGTCACCCAACAAAACGCCATGTCGCTCTCCAGCTACAGCTCCGTCTACAGCCCCGTCTACAGCTACACCAACTGCTTCGATGTTGTATGTGTCCCTCCCCTTCACCTATAAACCCTCGTCCCAAGCTAACCTCGTCCCCCAGAGCTATTGCACAGCCGAAGACGACGTCATCAACAGTTGCAGCTCCGCTTGGCTCGACTACTACACGCTCACCGCCTATGACTACCTAGCCTACTACAACAAGTACTGGAACTGCTATTGTTCGCACACGGCTGATCTGTACTCGGCCTATAGTTCATGCTATTCGGGGTGTGATTACTCGTATAATCCGTACTGTGAGTTTGGCGTTTGATGAATCGCTCCGAGAGCTGAACGGTTCGTAGCCGAAACCGACTACTTTAGCATCCTCTGCTCCGAATACAACACCGGCGTCCATAGCTACACCACCCGCAAGGGTTACACCACCACCCCACCCCGCTTTACCGGCGCCGCCCTCCTCACCGGCACCTGCAAAACACCCGACTACACGCTCCTCCCGGGTCCCGACAGCACAATCGTCTACTATGCGCCCTTTGTGGGCTGCGTCGACGACAAGCCCGACTGCTGCCCCTATGAGGTCGGTGCGGGCGCCGGATCCCCAGGCTCGAAGCCAGATGTCCTTACGCCCTCTGGGTTGTTTGGAGCGGTGCCGACGGGGTTGGCAGTGCCGAGTGCTGCCACGGCGTTGAAGACAAGTGTGGAGACGATTGGGGTGGGGAACTCGAGGCCCGCGACAACAATGGGCCCCATGTATTTTCCGGCGGCGGCCCAGGCGAGCCAGGCGACGTTGAAGAAGTGTCCGGCGGATTACTATTACATCAAGTCGATTTCTGGCTGTTGTCCTTCGTGAGTTTTGCCTCTTATCGCCTCCTGCTTGACTTCACCCCATCTGGACACAATCATGCTAACATGACATCGCAGTGGCTACGACCCCTGGACCACCGGCATGGGTGGCACAACCCCATGCTTCAGCACCCTCTCCAGCTCTCTAACGCCCCCTTCCGTGAGCAACAAACACGCAGGCACCTCTGCCTCCCAATCCATCACCACATCTCAGATCCTCAATGTCGTCTACGCCCTCCAATATGCCGCCGACCCACCATCCGCCTTGACCCCCGCGGTGAAAGCAGGTATTGGCGCTGGCACGGGCGCCGCGGTGTTGATTATCGCCACGTTGATAACCATACTTGTGATGATGATGCGCAAGAAGAAGCAGAATAAGAACACCACCGCTACAACCCCTGCCGCCCCTGCTGCGGCAGCTCCTGCCCCCGTCAATCCAAACAACGGCGCCGCCATGACCGAAAGCTATGCACCGAAATCTGAGATCTTCGTCCCGGCCACAGGCAGCGCTCCGCCCTACTACGCCACCCCGACCCCTCCTCCATTCAACCCCCAGACCCCGAACAACCAACAAGCTTACTACCCCCAACAAGCCCCTTCTCCACAAGACCCCAACGCTGTCCAACAACAACAAATGTACCAATACGCGCAGCAATACCAGAGCCCCCAATATCCGCAACATCAGCCATCGGTTTCTACAATCTCACCCCCTCTTGCTCCTTACCAGTATCCTCCGAATGGCGCTCAGCAGCAACCGAATCCAGGATATCACTACCCGCCGCAGCAATACCCATCGCCGATATCAGCGGTTGGGTCTCCACCGCCACCATCGGAGATGACGGATCGAGGACCACATAATACAGCGGAGTTGAGTCAGGGTGAGCAGGAACACAGGCGGTAGATGCGATGAGTTTGTCCTTTTTGGGTTTTCCCTGGTTTTGGAGCATTAAGCAAAGGACCCGGATTTTAGGTTGAGATTTATTTTTTTTTTTTTTCCCATAATAGCCAAGTAGTACGGTGGTGGGGTGGAAATGGTTTGCTTGAATCGCAATGCCATAAGAGTTATTCTTCCAAACTGGCTTTTTTTTTCTTTTTTCTTTCTCGACCACACTAGACGAGACAAAATAACCCCTATCCAATCTCTTCTTTATTCGGGCCAATAGAGGTGATCAGCACCTCAAATGCTTATGCCTATGCTTAGCCCAAGCAGCGAAACAAGCATGGCCTAGTTAAGAGTTGTTCAGCACACCAGAAACTGCTTATGATCCGAATACGGCCGTGGGAACACGGCTCGGAAATTACAGAAACATAGGTCAACCAATCATATTTATTCGCGACACCAAAACAAACCCATAAGCAATGCTTATATAGGCATAGGCTTATCGAAATCTACTTATTTTTTGGCCGCTAAACCCAAATTGAAGGCGTTGCTCTGGTGGCGCTAAGCAGAAGCATAAGCATCTTGAGTGCTGAATTTCTCTAATAAAGCAATTGAAACTTACTTATTATAGTTACTTAAGTTAATTGTTATTATGCTAGGAGCAATAAATCCAGTTTGGTAGTTTGTTTGTTTTTTTGTTTTTTTTTGTGTTTTTTTTTTTTTTGGGGGGGTTTTTTTTTAGATTATAAAAAATAAAATAAAATAAGTAAGGTTTAAGAATTTTTTTGAAATAAGTATCAGCAACCAGTCCCACTTATTTTTCAGGCATAAAATCTGACCATGTGACGACCATTTTCAATAAGGCGAGCTCTTATAAGCAAGCGAAAAATAAGCAGCTGCTTATATAGTCGAACTTTAAGCGGAGAAAAGTTATCTGCTTATGAGGCTCTCTCTCACTGTACCTTGGCCAAGACGCAAATCGCTAGCCCACAATAGTAAAGCGCTTTCAAAATCCTCAATTTAAATTGCTGATAATATAAAAATGAAAACCGCTTAAAACTCTGCTTGCTTAGCAGGAAAAATAAGCGGACCCAGCTGCTGATAACCTCTATTATTGAAAGTGATTTTTATGGCTGTGGGGGGAGGAAATCATAGGGGGAAAGGGAGAGGTTCAATTAAATTAATTGTATTTATTGGTGATACTAAATAAAATAAAAAAAACCACAAAGAAATATGTGAATTATCAAGGGAGCGCGCGCGCACGCTCAGGCTCGTGAATTTGCGACCTCGCCAAAATGCTCGTTGGTAAGTATGGGTCCGCGGTACTCACCCTTTGCATCATCATCATCATCATCATCATCACCACCCAAAACTCTTCTCCAAAATGCCCTTTCAGGCCGCGCGACGACAGCCCGATATTTTTTTTAATTTTAATTTTAATTTTTATAAAAAAATTAAAATAAAATAAATAAATACCCTTGGGGTTCTGACGGGTTGGGGGTGTGGAATTAACGCATTTCGCCGTGACAAATCATCATTGATGAAAACAGAAAATTATTACTTTACGTTGCCAATAAGCTCCCCATACTTATCCCAGGAGATATCTTATCCCCCCCCCCCCCCCCTTCCCTTCCAGAGCATTCTATTAAAGTGTTAAAAACCCAAACCCATCAATAAAGCCTAAGAATAGGAAATTTAACTCTCATCTCTCAAACTGTGCTTAGACCTGCTAGGGCTATAGCGATATCCTGGTACCGTTTACTCGAATGTCCAAAAGCTATTTCAATGCCACGTTGAGCGCGCAAGTAGAGTTCCTTAGCTTCACCCACTCTACCGGTTTTTGAGAGCAGTATAGCGAGATTCTGAGTCGTGTTCAACGCAGGAATATTGGTGATGATGAGTACGGAACCTAAAGCCTTCTCGTACCCTTGCAGTGCCCGCTGGTACATCTTCTCTGCCTCGTCTATCTTGTCCTGGGATTTGTAGAGAAGGCCCAAGTTGTTGACCGTGTCCAGTGTTGATGTATGGTCTGGGCCCCATGCCTTCTCGTACCCTTGCAGTGCCCGCTGGCACATCCTCTCTGCCTCGTCCAGCTTGCCCTGGTCCGCGTAGAGGCTGCCCAAGTTGTTGACCGTGCGCAGTGTTGATGTATGGTCTGGACCCCATGCCTTCTCGTACCCTTGCAGTGCCCGCTGGTACATCTTCTCCGCCTCGT
>JAJDMY020000276.1:25064-54812 GCA_022345705.2 Sabuloglossum arenarium
TCTCCGAATAGTGTCCAGTCCAGAGGGCGGATTCAATTATCTGAACCGATTACATCAACTGCCAATGCAGTATCGGCTGGGGTGCTCTGTAGGCTCGCCCGGCTTACCGTTCTCTGCGGTCGGCCCATGCTAACCAAGTCGGGCCCAGGTATCACGGAATCTCCGAATAGTGTCCAGTCCAGAGGGCGGATTCAATTATCTGAACCGATTACATCAACTGCCAATGCAGTATCGGCAGGGGTGCTCCGTAGACTTGTCCGGCTTACGACCTAAGAACCGTATGAATTCTAGCTTGTCTGGGATCTCGCTGTCACTTAATACAATTTTGGATAGAGGCCAATTGTCTGACCGTCAGCCCTTCCACCCGCCGAGGAACTGCAACCGTAATGTTGATGAGTCGAAAGCCTCGCTCAGGTTCGCGATATTATTTAAGTCCTGAGAGTCAACAGTCCTAATCGCCTTCCGTGCTGATTCCGAGAATGTCTCTGATAACTTCGACGTCTAATAGGCGATCGCCCCTCATCGCCCATGGTGATGGTGATGGTCTTCCATAGGGCAACGCTTATTGTAAGCTCACTTATTCACTTTAGCTCGCCAGATGCAATGCGGAGAAACTTGCAAACAGTCTCTGACACTGCTACGACCCTCTTAGCTCCAGCGCCCCTTAGGAACCGCATGAGTTCCAGTTTGTCTGGGACCCTACTGTTACCCAACACAAGTTTTGGGTGGAGGTCCATTGCAAAAGGCAACGGTCCCTATTGCTTTTCCTTGCCGCTTCAAAGACTTAGCCCGGAAACAGTCTCTTCTGGTGACAGCGACTTCCTCTTATGGCTAGTGCCATTGCTTGCAGCAGACTCTATATTCTGTGTACCCTCCGAAAGAAGAAGGAATGAAGTTAGGTGGATGTATTATACGCGCTCATCGGTGAAGAACTGGAGGAAGAACGCCTAGCTATTTTTTATACGAGTATATAAATAAGTAGAAGCTCTGGAAGCCGGCATACTGAATTGTCTCCCACCCGGTGATCTGCTAGCTCCAATTCGACTGGTTCAACTTGAGGTCTTCGTCTATTTGTAGCAACCTGTTCGCTACTGCTGATTCCAAGTTTATGATATTCCGCTTTCTCCGTCTCGCAGAAATTGCCATCGCTAGCGGAGAGATGCTTGAGACGCGCTGGCTTCTTATTGGTAGAGCTGTTTCCGGTCATCTTTTTCGCCAAACTCCTGCCTGATAACGCTTACACTTGCTCCGTGTTGTCCTGGGTCCAAGGGAGAATACGGTTCGCGATCGTGGAACAGCGCACGCCACGCATTGACCGGGTAAAGCTGGTTCCGAATAACTTTGTAGCGCTTTCAGGAGGAGATTGCCCTCACCTGGTGAGGAAAGTCGCTCCAGTATGAGGGTTTTCCGAGGGAGTTAGTGCTGCTTTCAGAATCTATAACGTTCCGCTTTCTCCGTTCTGTAGAAGTTGCTATCGCTGGATGGACATCTCTCGTATCTAGCCGGGTGCTAGGAAGACAAAGCCCGGTGTTGGGCTATCCACGGCCATCTCTACCGAAGTCTTTGGTGTAAATCTTGGTTGGATTTGTAATTCTGATGACTGTATTGGTAGTGTATTCTTCTATACTGAATTCGAGACCACAATAAAATTCTTGCTAGGAGAGAATAACTGACGGCAAGCTGACAGGCTTTTATAATTGGCTTGTCATTCCCATTCTCAGCGGCGACACTAATCCGGTCGAAATCAAGGAGTTCAAATATTTTTCTCCATTACTCTTTATCCCTTCCTTAGTCTGTTCGCCTCCAATTTCTGCAGGTAACTTAGAAGTATCCATCTCAATTCCTTCTATGGGATTCGTATATTTGATATTTTCGAGGAATTTATCGAGCCCAGTGAATAACCCTTCAGGGAGTTACCTATAGGTCTTTAGAATTCGTGAGCCACAGGAGCCTTGATTCCCCAAATCAATCCCACTTCTTGAATTACTTACCTCAAGAGCTCCTGACTAGTAGGGTTCACGGCGTCTTCAGGTCTCTGAAGCTGCCCAAATTCGACTCCCGAAATCGAATGCCCAGAGCTTTGTCGACGCCGATAAGAAGGGATGAGAATAACTGTCTTCTGACTTGTCTCAAGTAAAGCTATAAGTAGAACACCATGCCTAACCAACGAACTGCTTAGGAGTTATAAGCGGCGATTTTCATCGCGGAATCTATGCAGCACTCTATTAGTAATTGTCTAAAGACGTGGAAGACGCTTGTAGTTATTAAGTATTCTGGACTCCAAAGTAGTATGCTTACCTGTTTCTGTAGTTGTATCAGAATAAATGCGCTCCGTCGCAGTGAATAGCGTATTCCCGATCCCTGCGCGTCGTTGTCAATATCTTGAACAAAGGCTTGAGAAACAAAGAAAGGATAGCCATCAGCGAACAAAAATCTCGGTGTAAGCGAAGGAGATGCCGCTGCCCATGCTATAAGCAATAAAGAAAAAAGGCCAATTGTTTGCATAAAAACCCCCACAAACAGCTAAATTCGGGGAAAATAGCGTTATGGAAGCTTATATAAAATTGTTGAGGTGCTTCGTTTTAATTAGACCTGAAAATATTGAAAAAGAAAATAAAAAAAGGATCAAGAATATGATAATAGTATGATAAAAAAAGGAACGAAAATAATATCAGAACATTGTCAAGATAAAGAACAATATTAAACGAGAATAGGATGAGAACATGGTCAAAAGAAGTGAAGCCGGGATGAGAATTAGGTCAAGAGAAGAAGTGAGACTGGAGCGAGAGTAAAGTCAAAAGAAGGAGTGAGACCAGGATGAGAACAAAGTCATCAGAAGAAATGAAAATAGATTGAGAATACAATCAAGAAAAGGGACGAGAGCAAAGTGAGAACATAGTAAAAAGAGAGAATGAAAACAGGGTAAGAACAAAGCGAGAAGTACTTGCCTTAGTAATTATGAAATTCGATTTCGGGGAAAGAAATTATTCCCCATAAATTGGGGAATTATCTCTCGGAGATAGCTGCTAAAATAAGAGTTATTAGCTAGTACTTCCCAAAGATCACAAGGGAGAGATATTCACAAACCGGAGATGTGCTTTAAATCTCCACGTCTTCGTCAACCTCGGCTATATTAGCACGATGTCTCATCCAAAGACGTGATATATAGGAAAAATGGAGGTTTGAGGTTGGGAAAAAGGTACTTATACCCGATTTCGCCCGCATCCACTGCAAACTTGCCCGTTAAGTCGCTTTTGGGGAATATGCGAAACAATCACGGACAGTGTGGAAGACAATCCCCAAAGATATTTTGGGGATATTTGCTAAAACAAGCGTTAAAAATCAATATTCTCAACGGGAGAGGTGCGTAAAAACATCGAGGAGCAGTAGAGGGCTCTGTAATTCCCACCAAGCTATCCAAATGTGGTTTGGAGGAGTGTTATGTAGGAAAGATGGAGGTTAGAGAGTAGAAGAAGAGTAGTCATACTTGTCTTTGCCTGAATTCACTGCAAACCCGCCCTCTAAGCCGCTATTGGAGAGCGTATATAGTAATCTCAAAGAGCGTCGTTGACGATCCCTAACGATCTCTTGGGGATAACTATTAAAACAGGTGCTAAATGTTAATAATTTCCAGATATGAGGCAGAAAAATAACATTAAGCAGCTTGAGAAAGCTTCATGATTCACACTCAGCTTTCCGAATCTGATTTGAAGGAGTGATATATAGGAAAGAGGGAGGTTTGAAAGTGGAAGAAGGGTAGTTATACTTGTATTTGCCTGTATTCACCGCAAGCCCGTCCGCTAAGCCACTGTTGGAGAGCGAACATAACAATCCCGTATAGCGTAGTTGACAATCCTTAACGATTCCTTGAGAATAGTTGCTAAAACAGGAACTAAAAGTTAGTATTCTCTTGAGAAAAAGCGGGGAATAAATTTTGAAAAGCAAGAGGTTTTAAAATCCTCATTCAAGCTTCTTGACTTGCCGTATCCAAGATTTAGAAGTGTGATATGTAAGAAAGATGGAAGTTAGAAAGTGGAAGAAGGGTATTTATACATACTTGCGCCCGCATTCACTGAAAATCCACCTACTATGCTAATATTAGATAAACAATCTCCATACGATCCCTGACGAGCACTCGGAGAAAGCTGTCAAAACACACCTTAATCATCACTGTTCCTCAGAGGAAAGGGAGGGAAACAATATTGATAGTCTGGAGATGGCTTCGAAATCCCCACTCAGGCCATATTGGCCAGATCCAGAGCTGTGATATGTAGGAAAGATGGAGGATAGAGGGTGGAAGAAACGTATTTATGCGCGTTTTTGCCCGCATTCACTACAACTCCAACGGCTAAACTGATTCTGTTAAATATGCAAAGCAATCTCCCATAGCCTAGCAGATAATCCCGAAAGATCTGTTGGGAATAGTTGCCGATATAGGTGCTAATAACCAATATTCCCCTAGGAGAATTCGGAAAAATAATATCAAGAAGCTAGAGAAAGCTTCGTAATCTCCACTTAAGCTTATTAGCTTGCCGGTTCTGTAACTCGAGGGTTTGATATATAAAGAATGGAGGTTCGAGTATGGAAGAAGCTTCAATAGGTTCTCTATAACGGTCGATGCCCGTATTCACTGTAATCCCTCATGTAAGTCGTGCCGGAGAACGTGAGTAGCTATCCCCATAGCTTAGTATATGATCCCTTAGAGATATTTCTTGAAACACGCCTTTATCAGCACTATCTCCAGAGAAGAGACGGGGGAAGAATAGGAAACTACTTACTAATCACTGCCCAGGTTGGGTAAGCTTGGCGAGTAAAGATTTGAGTAGTGATGTATAGGAAGGATTGAGGTTGACAGGTGGAAGAAAGGTATTTATAGCCGATCGAGCTGGCATTCACTGCAAATCCGCCTGTTTTGCCGGGTTTGGGGAATGCATATAGCTATGAAAATACGGAAAGCTATCTCCCCTGGCATGAGAGGCGATCCCTCAGGGACAGCTATCAAAATAGGCGTTAATCGTCAGTATTCTCCAGATAGGAAACAGGGAAAATCCAGAAACCTACAATAGCTTCATGATCTACCTCCAGACTATATTAACCCACCCAATCCAATCCAGATGCGTGATGTGTAGAAAAGATGGAGGTTGTAGGGTGAAAGAAGTTAGAGGGGGTATATATATCCATCTTCATTTGCAAGTCTGCCCGTTATCCTGTCGTTGGGGAACGAGCAACGCAATCTCCCACTATATATCCACCTTCATTCGCCAGCCTGCCCGTTATCCTGTTGTTGGGGAACGAACAATGCAATCTCCCATTATATATCCATCTTCATTTGCAAGCTGCCCGTTATCCTGTCGTTGGGGAACGAACAGCGCAATCTCCCACTATATATCCACCTTCATTCGCCAGTCTGCCCGTTATCCTGTCGTTGGGGAACGAGCAACGCAATCTCCCATTATATATCCATCTTCATTTGCCAGTCTGCCCGTTATCCTGTCGTTGGGGAACGAGCAACGCAATCTCCCATTATATATCCATCTTCATTTGCAAGCTGCCCGTTATCCTGTCGTTGGGGAACGAGCAACGCAATCTCCCACTATATATCCACCTTCATTCGCCAGTCTGCCCGTTATCCTGTCGTTGGGGAACAACAATGCAATCTCCCATTATATATCCATCTTCATTTGCCAGTCTGCCCATTATCCTGTCGTTGGGGAACGAACAATGCAATCTCCCATTCTCTCATAGCCTGGCAGACGATCTCTTGGGGATAACTGTTGAAATTTGCTGTAGTTGTCAATATTCTCCAGAGAAAACTGGAAAAGAATATTGAGAAGCTGAAGGAAGCTTCGTAACTTCCTCCCCATATTGGCTTGCTGAATCTCATTCAGAGGTGTGATGTGTGCGAAGGATGGAGGCTGGAGGCGGAAGAAAGGTATTTACGCCCGACATCACCTCCATTCACTGCAAATGCATCCGCTTTGCCGATGTCAGAGAGCACGTATAACCATCTCCCATAGCATTGCAGACAACCCTAGACAATTCCTCGGGGATAATAGTCGAAACACAGTTTAATAGTCAGTATTCTCCAGAGAACAAGCAGGAAAATTGTATCAAGAAGCTTGAAATAGTTTCATAATCCCACCTCAGGCTATATTAGCAGGCTGAATCCGATCCGGAAGCGTGATGGGCAAGGAAGATGGAGGATAGAGGGTGGTAGAAGTTAAAAGAAGTATTTATACCCGTTTGCGCCAGCATTCACTAGAAACCCTCAGCTAAGCCGAAATTGGGGAGTGCGCGAAGCAATCCCCCATAGCTTGGCAGAGAATCCGAGATGATCCGGCAGGGATATTTGCCAAAATAGGCGCTAATACCCAGTATTCTCGCGAGAAGAATTGGGAAAGGATATCGAGAGGCTAGAGAGGGCTTCGTAATGTCCCCTCATACCAAATAGTCTGCCGAATCTGGGTCTGGAAGAGCGATATGTAGGAAGAAGTTAGAGAGGGTATTTATGCACAGTTTTGCGCCCGCATTCACTGCATATCCACCAACTAAGCTGGCGTTGGGGAGTACGCATAGCTATCTCCCATAGCGTGACAAATGACCCTAGACGATCCCTCGGAGATAGTTGTCCAAATAGGCGTTAATAGCCAATATTCCCCAGAGAAGTACTGGAAGAGAGGTGTCGAGAGACAAACAAATGCCTTTGTGATCCCCGCTCAAATCATATTGGTCGGTCGAATCTGATCCGGAGGAGTGATATGTAGGAAGGAACGGAATTGGATAGCGGAAGAAGTTGTTTATGCCCGTCCGTTCCCATATTCACTGCAAAGTCGCCCGCTATGCCGTCGCTGGGGAACGCCCATAGCTATTTCCGATCACTTAGTAGTTGATCCCAGACGATCCGTCAGGGATTGCTGTCGAAACTCGACCGAAACGGCGATATTCTCCAGAGAAGAACCAAGAAAATTATATCAAGAAGCAAGAGACGGCTTCATGATCTCCTCTCGGACTAGGTTAGCTTGTCGAATCCAGTTTGGAGGAGTGATGTGTAGGAAAGATAGAGGTTGGAAGGTGGAAGAAGGGTATTTATGCCCATCTGCGCACGCATTCACTGCAAACCTGCCCGCTAAGCTGTCTCTGGGGTACGCCCATAGCTATCTCCCATGACTTAGTAGTCGATCCCGGATGATCCGTTGGGGGTATTTGCCAAAACAGGAAATAATAACCAATACTCCATAGAGAAGAGGCAGAAAAAGGACATCGAGAGGTTGGAGAGGGTTTCATGATCCCCGCTTAGGCCAGATTATCCCACGGAATCTGGCTTAGAGGAGTGATATGTAGGATGGAGGGAGGTTGAAGGTGGAAGAAGGGTATTTATGCCCGACTTCGCCTGTATTCACTGCAAATCTGTCCGCTAAACTGATGATGGGGAACTAACCCAGCTATCTCGATAGCCTTGCGTCAATCCCTTGATAGCCCCTCGGAGATGACTGTCAAAATAGGCGCTAGTAGCCAGCGCTCTCCAGAGAAGAACCGGGAGAAAGGTGTCGAGAGAGGAAAGATAGCTTCGAGATCCCCACTCGGGCCATTTTGGCCAGCCGAATCCGATTCAGAGGTGTGAAGTGTAGGATGGAAGGAGGCTGGAGGTGGAAGAAGGGTATTTATGCCCGACTTCGCCTGCATTCACTGCAAATCCGCCGACTAAGCTGATGATGAGGAACGACCTAGCTATTTCCATAACTTTGCGGCAATCCCTTGATGGCCCCTCGGAGATGACTGCCAAAATCGGCACCAATAGCCAGTGCTCTCCAGAGAAGAACTGGAGGAAAGGTGTCGAGAAACGACAGATGGGTTTGAGATCCCACACGGGCCATTTTGGCCAGCCGGATCCGATTCAAAGGTGTGATGTGTAGAAAAGATGGAGGTTGGAGGGTGAAAGAAAGGTATTTATGCCCGATTTCGCCTGCATTCACTGCAAATCCGCCTGCTAAGCCAATGTTGGGGAACGAATATAGCTATCTCCATAACTTGGCGGCAATGCCTTGACGCTCCGTCGGAGATGATTATCAAAATAGGCGCTGATAGTCAATGTTCTCTAGAGAAAACCCAGGGGAAAGGTGTCGAGAAACAAAAGATAGCTTCGTGATCCCGGCTCGGGCCACTTTAGCCAGCTGAATCCGATTTAGAGGCGAGATGTGTAGGAAGGATGGAGGTTGGAGGGTGAAAGAAAGGTATTTATGCCCGACCTTGCCTGCATTCACTGCAAACCTGCCTGCATTCACTGCAAGCCTGCAGGCATTCACTGCAAATCCGCCTCTAAGCCGATGTTTGGGAACGAATATAGCTATCTCCACAACTTGACGGCAATTCCTTGACGCTCCCTCGGAGATGGTTGCCAAATAGGCGCTAATAGCCAATGCTCTCCAGAGAAAGAACCGAGGGAAAGGTATCGAGAAACAAAAGATAACTTTGTGATCCTCATCCAGGCAATTTTGGCCAGCCGAATCCGATTCCAAGGCGTGAGGTGTAGGAAGGATGGAGGTTGGAGGGCGGAAGAAAGGTATTTATGCCCGACCTTGCCTGCATTCACTGCAGATCCGCCCGCTAAACTGATATTAGAGAACGAACATAGCTATCTCCGTAACTTAGTGGTAATTTCTGGACAATTCCTCGGGGAAAGTTGCTAAAATAGGTGCAAAAGGCTAGCAATCTCCATAGAAGAACTGAGAAAAGGACATTTGAAAGACCAAACATGGCTTCATGATCCCCGATAAGGCCAATGTAGCCGGCTGAATCTGGTCTGAAGGAGTGATGTGTAGGAAGGATGGAGGACGGAGGGTGGAAGAGGGGGTACTTATACCCGAGTTTGCTCGCATTCACTGCGCTGAGTATTCACTGTGCTGAGTATTCACTGCGCTAAATATTCACTGCGCTAAGTATTCACTGCGCTGAATATTCACTGTGCCGAGCTTACGTAATCCACACGATGCTCATAGGATCTAGTCGTGCTCACAGGAATCCATCCCGATCCGGGGTCCAGTCTGGTGTCCGCTGCTCACAGGATCTAGTCGGGTTCAAGGTTCGACATTGAGTGGGTGCGGGAGTTTTGAGTGTGGGACTAGTGGCGACCTCCAAGGACCATCCCTACCCATCAAGAGCCTACATATCAGTAGCTTCCTGCCAGGTTATCATCAGCAGGAAGGTGGACGTTTCGGAATCAGACGTGCGAGGTCTATGTTGAATCACACACTAGATCACAGTAGGTAGTGGATGATTAATTAAGATTATATGAGGCTAAATGGGGAACTTTCGGTGAGGCTAATGCAGAGCCTCATGAGCCCCTATGAACACTAAGCTTCCGTGAGCGCCACCGTGATGTATGACGTCATGTCTACATGTCTTTTCAACGGGTAATAGCCTTGTTCTTCAACCGCAGGTGACACGTATTCAGCCTTATGGCAGGTAAGTGGTGATAGGCAGTTCTCCAGTCTCACCTGATCACCGAGAGCAAAAGACAGCCAATTCCACTGCATAGGTGAACCTCTATGAAGTATCTTCATATCAATTTCAAGCTGAAAATTTGGATGCTAATCTATATCAAATTATTTTCCGATAAAATCTTGGCTGATTCTATGCAGCGATTCTCGTGTTCCTCCTCACTCTATGGAGTCGCTTACTCGACCAGCCGGGTGCAACAAAAGCAAAGAAAAATGAGGCTGCAGCAAGTGGAAACCTGAATATCGCTTCGTTCTTGGAACTTTTTAATCACAGGGTTCTAGAATGGGTTATAAGTACTCAAGCTCTCCATTTTCGCGTTAGAGTTACCAAGCACTGAAGCATCTTTAGCAACAACGCAAATTGCCTGACCTTGGGGATTGGATTTTGGATCAGGCTGGCCTATTGAGCCGCTACCCGACCTACGACTTAATGACTATGGCACTCAGGACGAGTGGTGATGAGGAACTCGATGAAGACTTTCTGCTAGCTCTCAAACTCTCAGAAGGGGTTGACCAGTATGGTTTGAGAGGCAGTAGTAGCCAGACGGAGCTCAGTGATGATTTTCTGTTGGCTCTCGAACTCTCCGAAGGGCTTGGCCAACTGGAATCTGATGCTGCATTTGCGCGAAGACTGGAGCGGGAGCTTAATGGCGGTGGATCCCCTGGCGAACCAGAGGACGAATCATTGATGGTCAGCGCAGATACCTCTGAACATGTTGCAATATTACGGGAGTGGTACGCCAGATCGCGAGGTCGGGCTTCAAAGCTCGCTGACCTTTTCCAGCATTTGAACACTCTGGATGACATAATGCTTTGTGAACGGTCAGGCCTTCGTCTTACCGCGGTGGTCAGGGGGCCTCCCAGTTGGATCCGTCGTCAGACAACTGGCATCTTTTCGACGCCTTCAGGAACACAGTTTGGTAAAGGATTATTCCCAAAATCCAGCAACTTAGGTCAAATCCAGCCAAATAAGACCCATGATCTCGAAGTCGACCAGAAGATATCTGCGGCTTTCGACTTCGTCTCTGCGAATCTCAATCACTTCACTCAAGGTACTGGGATCGGCCAAGGCCAGCACATTCCCGTCCGCCCCATCGTGTCTGCAATGCTCGACCTGTCTCTCTTTTCGGAGACTATAGAGATGCTACTCAGAAGCGACTCAATCAAGGATCTCGCTGAGCGTCTAGGCCTGGTGAAATCATTGCTAGGACTTTTGAAGGCCATAAGCCTCCAGGATGAGTACCGAAATATCCTGACACGACCACGGCGCCTGAAGAAACGCACTCAGGGCCTGCGGGGAATTGCACAATCACCGTCAGGAACGGCAGTGACATTAGCGATAATCCTAGAAGATGAAAAAGAGCCAAAGTCACAGCCACTCTTTGATCTTCTCATTAGGTTGAAAGTACAAGCAGAGGTATATCTAAAGGGTGCCAGGGGCTCCAATGACGGAGCATTTCGGTTTGGAGAGGGTGCTTCTTCGATGAGACTGTGCGAATATCTTGTTGAGATGCATGGCTCCATGCTAAGTACCATGGTGAGTGTCGGTTTGATAGATAGTTCAGGGAAAGGAAACAGAGCTAGGTTCAAGCCGTATTGGTCTTCCCCGACAGTGGTTCCTCCACAGAATGAATTGATGTCGGAAACTCCAAAGGCATTGGACTGGTCAGCCGCCGTTTTAAACGCGCATTATTTTAAGCAGGACGCCGAACAAATTATGAATCCTCTTCCTGGAAGGCAGTCAAAGCTAGTTCGGCAGATTACTGAGCTTACTAACTTGCCGGAGGGGATCTTTGTCCGTGTGATGGATGCCAGACCGGATGTGTTGAAGGCCATGATAGTCGGCCCAAAGGATACCCCTTACGAAGGTGGTCTGTTTGAGTATGAGATATCCATGTTTGAATCTTTGGGCGGGATGCTGCTCACTTTCAAGCAGATTTGACGTCTTAGCGCCATGGGACTTTCCGAACAGCCCTCCCAGGGTGAACTTCAAGACTACGGGCGGCGGCCGAGTCCGATTTAACCCAAATCTATACACTAACGGCACAGGTAATTTCCCACTCTTGTTTACCTAGCCCCATTTAACGAAATCACGATCACCTCCTACTCACATCAACATTGTATAAGAATCAAAACTGATCATGATATCAGTATGCTTGAGCCTAATCAACACTTGGCCGGGGGCAGATACTGAGAAATGGGTGCCCGGATCAAGCACTCTTCTGCAATGCTTCATATCGATTCAGTCCATGATTTTCGTTGAGTGTCCGTACACCAATGAACCTGGAAGGGAGGGCCTTGGGGGTCAATTGGCAAGTGAGCAACACAAAGAGTTTGTTGGAGCAAATACTATTCGATGGGGTATGATCGACTGGCTCCAAGATGACGCCAAGAAGAACGGGATTTGGAAGGTGTGTCTTGGATGGTGATAGAACCAATCTCTGCGTTTAATTTTACTAAGAGCCTGCAGGATGTCATCAAAGCCCATTTCCTCCGTAGTAGTAGCCAACTCCAGCAGCTTATCCGAAACTCAGCTGTCAGAAACATTGGCATAAGACACTACCATGGAAACTATACGGAAGATACCCTTGTTCGCAAACATGATGGTGGTATGGACCTGGAGAAAGAGCTCAGCAAGTACTTACCATTCTTGGAAGGTTGACATAGCCGTACAGGATACTATGGGGGATATCTCATGGTATTTTGTAGGGCAATACCATGTGTTCGTACGATAATCAAATCTGCATGAACTCATTCATTTGTCATATCAGACCCACATCATCACCTTTCATGCCTCTCAGCTCCATCTTTCCATCAATTTGTCTGCCTCTCCAGGAGTTGCTGTAGTGAGCCGTAACGTTACTTGGTTAAGACCTTGGAAAACAAGCTTGGTTCGTGCATGGGTTGATCGGCATCTACACTTCGGACATTGTGTTACTTCAAGAGTTGAGGGATCTCATATTACTCTAGCGGCTTACCTGCAGATTTCCATTAGAAATCTGGAGTCTGCAACGATAGGATTGTAGCTATGCTGGTCAATGAACATGCCGAATTCAATGCTATAGCAAGAAACCAATCTCGTATCCCTCATACTGCACGCCATCCATTCTTCGGTCAACTTATTGGCTGCATTTCGAGTTTTGCTCTTGGAAGCCTTTAAAAACAGCATAATCGACTTTCTACACCTACTTCGTTATCTCCGTGTATAAACACATTCAGCAAATCCATGGGCATGCCGTGTACATACCAAACTCAAGCTCGACTACAGAATAATGGCATCTTACAGCTTGTTGATATATACACTCTCATTGGCATCTTTATCCACAAGCGACTTTACTATTGAAACCCCTTGTATTGGAACCAGTAATAGCTCAAACTCGGGGTTGCTCAGCAATCTCTAATTCACCTCCTCGCCGACGCCAAACCAGAGCAGCACTTATACGTCAACCGATATCTTCCACCCGTCGAGAGTTGTCGGCTTTTGAGTGTATAGATGCTCCAGCTTGTGCTACAAGAATAAAGAAGCCAGCTAAAGAACCAGCACCAAATAAAATGAGACTAGAGGTTTGAATTCCCAGATGAAGAGGATCGCTTAGCTGTATTAGGACTTCGTCTACTTGAAAAATCAGGTGGTAATTGGTGATCCATTATGGGCTGGATTGCCAGAATTTGGTGGGTTCTCTAGGACAACAAGGTCTTACGGGCTCCGAAGTCAGTCCAAAAAAATGGAGAAGTGAGTTCAACCCTGATACATTATATGTACAAGTCTAACTAGCAAAACAGGACCAGTAGTGTTAGAAACGAGGAAGCACCTAAATATAAGTAGGGAGACGAGAGTATAATATAACTAGAACTTAATACAAAAATTAATTTTTTTTGGGATAATTACTCACTCCTCTACTACAATTTTCAAAACCATTTACTATTCCACCACGATTTTTCGCCCAGCAAGCGCATACAATAATGGCAGAAACCAGTGTTTAGAACGAGACACTGCAAAATATCTAGGATTTATTCGCACCTGATAAACTATTCCATTTAATTTAATTTGCCTCTAGAGATGCTCTCAGTAAGTAGATGTCTGACTATGAGAGGTGTCACCTCATGAGAAGTTGGTGGGGTTCCGCTTCCATCAACCGACTACTCAGCTTTAGGCAGGTCTTCAACTGAATGCAGACGTTGAAGTAGACCTATAACTATATTGTACCTGACATTGCCGTCCAATTCTTATATCGCTCTAAATTCAAATATTTAAGATAAGCGCCCTGCTGAGGAGGACAGGGAGTTTAAATTCAATCTTGAATAGTATCTCTTGGTTTGTTGCGGCGCGGAAATATTCACTGGAGAGGTGTTGGGTGGGGTCAGAGAAATCGTGGTAGGATAGTAAATAGTTTTGAAAATCGTGGTGGATGAGTAATTATCCCCCTTTAATAAATCATAGTCAATCGATTGATATAGACTGAAGCGAGCCAGTTAGTAGCTAGTGAAATACTATAAGGATTGTAGAAGAGATCTGATTTAGTGTAATTCGCCATCAATAGCTTCACTGACAATGACTCCGTGGATTCCCCTTTACTGTCAGCAGTGCTAATAAGGTTGCGGCCGTATCTCTTGAACCTGTGGTAATTCGATAAGGATGATTTTGTCTACCACTTTCATAACTGTTGATATCGGGCGACTTAGGGCAAAAGTGTTGAGTTAGCGAGACCTGGGAAGTCTCAATACCAGTATGAATTGATCATGTGACCTTGCTTGCCGAGCTTCGCGACCCGCTGCATTTTTTCTTGGTTAATGATATGGCTGCAATGTGCAATAACGGGGTAATATTCACGCTGACTTAGGAACAGTACTATGGGTTGGTGCAATGATCATCAAATGGAACCCAGCATTTTCTATGGCATAGGATTATCTTCAAGCAGGGACGCAGTCTGTTCTCTTGGGTCTTTGTTGATTTATCCTTCTGGTTATACCAATAGATATCGACGAGATGCATACACTGCTTGAATAAGCGTCTGCAAAAATGCGCAGAAACGCCACCTTGGAAATAGACTGTTGAAAGGCCTACACGACAATCTTCTTCGATAGCATGCGGGGGCCATCCCAGCAGAAGCAGATGAAGAATGCAGAACCTCAGCGGGGTACGGAACGTCCAGCATTGATTTACCTTATTAGGATAATTACTCAAATAGCACACTTTTTAATCTTATTTACTCGTCTAGCACATAATTATCATGTACTCACCCAGGTTTCGTCGTAATACTACTTACTAGATTTCCGCTGGTCAACTCGCAGCCGCCACTTGTGTTCCTCAAGACGATGCGGACACTCTTGCTTTCTATACTGTGCCCCTTTTATACGCTCCACAACGTGAAGCTGACTTTAGCGTTCTGAAGCTTGCTTCGAAGGGAGTGATTGGAAACCTTGCCGGTTTTAAGTATGTGGTGGTGAGACGTGAACGTGTTCGTGCTCCGAATGCGACGCAGGCGCGTGGTTTGGTGATTCCTGTGAGATAGGGAGAGTGGATCCGTCAATTGGACCGGGATTTTTATTTTTATTTTTATTTTTATTCATATTATGTACATAAACTATAAGTCTTACGCTCGACTCAATTCGGGATGCAGGCATGAATAGCTAAAGTCAGTTGATGTTCTAATCTTGCAAAGAGCAATGCTATCTAACGCTGAACCATACCAGCGAATCCCCGGCTTCATCTATTTCTAGGGTTTGCAGGTGCGCCAGAAAGCTTCTCAGCCTTTTCCAATGCCAAGCGATGTGCTTTACCCCGTGCTAAAGTCTCTAGACTCCTACTTTCGCCCCATATATCGCAGGGGTTCGGCACCCAGAAGTATGTGACGACAGCCCCTGAACTCATAACAAGCGTGAACCTAAGAAGCACATCAGCATGTCTCCTAGGGGACAATGTAAAGAAATTGTAGTACACTAGTAGGACGTAGCCCAACCAAGTTGACTGCTGGTCATCGACATCCGTATGTCCAAATTTCACGTAGGCGAGGAAGACTTGAGCGAGAATCGAGCCTACCTTGCCACAGGCTGCTGAAATCCCATGGCAAGTGGCTCGGTACTGCGTCGGAAAGACCTCCGCAGGAATCTAGCAGCTGGTTAGACAGATGATTGAACACTATAAAAGCCCAAGCCTTACCATAAAAGTTATTGTGTTTGGTCCTGGAACAAGTCAGCTGCGTTACTGACCAAGATGCTGTTTGGAGCCCGTAAAAGCGGGGAAAGATTGCATACCCAGGTTAAAGAACAACTGACACAAAACATACAAAACAATGATAGCCCCCAGATAACGGGTATTGAGAAGATAGACATAAGTCCAACCGATCGAGAAGAACAACACGGCAAGTATCAAAAACCCATACATCTGTATGTTTTTCCGCCATCTCACCATCGCAATCACGATAGCCCCTCCAACTAGCGCGCCGGTGCTGACAGTGATCAAAGCCCGCCAGCCGTTCTCCATGAGCAGCTGGTAAACCGACAAATTTTCCGAGGTATGCCAGATCTTGAAGATGATCTGCGTGCTGTTTACACCGAGAAAGAAGTATGAGAAGTCCAACAAAAACCATGCCAGAGCCGTTCCTGCTAGATCCGTCCAGTTGTCGTCAGTGAAGAGGTATTTGTAGAATCCTTTTCGATATTCTTCCCATGTGGGTTTTTTTAGTAGAGGACTCCGGTTGCTTTGGTCGTCATTGGGTTGACTTTCAGGGGGCGGAATTGGATCGTTGACCACGGCTATTTCGCCTTTTATACTGTTCGAGCTCGTTTGCGTTGAGGAGCCTGCGCATACGAGAGAGACAGGTGCGATGTGACCATCCTGCTGTGAAGACAGTTGGGGTCGAGTGGACGGACGACGCATCTCAAAGGCATGAGCAGTTTCAGTAGTTGTCTCCTCCAACTGCTCCTCAGTACTCCGTGCGAGTGAGACGCTAGAGCGAGCCCTATAGTACAATTTTGTATCCTCGACTGCTGTTTTAGAATCCATCTCGACCTCAAGGGTATATCGGGGACTCTCAGGAATATAGAGACGGAAAATCACAGCGATTGTGGGAGGTACTACGCCTATCCCTACAACCCAACGCCATATCTTGTCTGTCGTCTGCATACATTCTCCAACACAATTGAGGGGGTCGGCATCGTGGGTTATAAGGCGGTGATAATGCGCGGTTGCGATGATAGCCACGATATTTGCTATCAGCTGTCCGATAGGCTGCATGAAGAAGACGGCTGCCAGCATGTGAGCCCTCCGTTTTCTGGGAGCAAACCTAACCAGATGACGGAGTGAGTTGGAAGATCTTTAAAAAGTAATATCAATTGAACAGGGGGTACACACTCAGCGCAGATTACAGCACTCAATGGGTAATCAGCACCAATACCAGCTCCCATCAGGAGTCTCCAAGTAATAAGCCATCCTACGACGTTTATCGAGTTCGCTTCACCTCTAGAAGACAGGGCCAAGCACAACGTCGCAAAAATGGCAACGAGAAGCTCGAGGCCATACATCTTCTTGCGTCCGTATCGGTCAGCCAGCACGCCGAATGCCAGTTGCCCAATAACCACCCCGAGTAAGGTCGAGCAGTTAAACGCCGTCGTGATGCTCGGGGGCATCTTGCCACTCCAGAAGACTATCGACAGCATCGGCAGGATCATATTGACGGCGAATATCTGACGTGGAGGTTAGCCATTCTCCTGCAAAACAGCTAATCAGTTGCCGCTGGGGTGCCTACGTCATAGGCATCAGTCAAGAATCCCACACCGGCCACGAAAACGATCCACCCTCCAAACCCAGCTTCGTCAATAAGGGCATACACAAACCTCCGTCGATCTTCTAGAGTCTGTGAAAACGAAATGGAATTAGCAAGTCTAGTAGAGGTAGACGGAGCAGGAAACAACTCACATCGGAATGTTCAGATGGCCTGATCTGGTCCGGCCAGAATCTGAGATTAGGCCATTGGAATGGCATCGATTTCCAGCTGGGCTGATAACTAGCTATTGCCCTGAACTTTTGAAATAACTTGCCTAGTTAGTCGCCAACCACAACCGCAACTAGAATCGCGCGACAGAGTCTTCAGGGTGGGTTTTTTTGAATAGGAGGCTCGCGCAGCATGTTGGACTTAGATACCTTGGGTCGGTCAGTTATAGATGTATTTAGAAGCTACGGCAAACACCTACAGTGAGACATTGAGCCTCTCCAGCGGTCGCCTTGTCAAGGCACACTCTTCTCTCAGCCTTATGCCTCTAATGAGCCCTGCGCCTCGAATGAGCCTAACCCAGTCTATAGTACTCAGTACTGGTCAAAAATATCCGAACTCTTTCACAAATAATTAGCGTGGTCGCTTAGCCGATACTTAGGGGGCGGGTGGGATTCAATGCTGTTTTTACCTATTTTTTTGAAGTGTCAACAATCACACAACGCGTCAAGGCATAGCAAAATGGAAGAATGAAGCGCAAAAAAGCCTAGACCAGCGCCGCGATGCTAAACTTTTGAGGAGCCTTGGTTGGACAGGTGCAACATGCTGTTTCGGGCCCGGGCACACCCAAAAAACGACAAGCAAAGGGCCTATTTACTCGATGCTAAATTTACATACATAGAAAAGCGGCATCGATTTCTTGTAACGATCATCAAACTAACTAGGTACCTCCGTATGAGTGCAGCTCAATTATCCTAGTCGGCCGGCTTGGGTACGAATCCTGAGTAGAGAACAAAGCGAAAGTTTGTTCTAGCCAATCAGAGACTCTGAAACCGTTACAGATACTTATGCAAAGACATACTTGCCGATAACCTTCTCTGAGACAAGGCTTGCGAATCACCCACGTGGGGCGATTACTGGCGGAGACTATCGCACAGCTGATGGAACGATTCAATGATGACAATATGCGGAGTACTCTGTATATAGGCTTATGCACGGCACGAGATGCATAGCCTTCTCAACCGCTGTTGCCTGTATCAGGAGCAATTCGTCTGACTACTACGCATTTTCATAGTACCTTTCTCTTCAGATCCTTCTCTCCGCAGTGGACACCGTTCGTTAACAATGAGAAGAAGAAAAAGCGGATAACAAGGCTTAACCCTGCCAAAATGGTTACTTTGAGTGAACTGATCACCCTCGTCAATCTGTTCGTCGACACCTACAAACGTATCCAAGACGCTCCCAATGAAGTGAGAGAGCTTCTGGATGATATCGAACATTCTCATACATATTTGAGTCAGTTGGTAGAGGAGCTCGGTCAGCGCATCGACTATGACTATGCTCCGCTAGAAAAGGCCATCACCAGTTTCCGCGAGACGATTGAGAAATTGAAACAGTTCATTGAGAAATTCGAGCTGCTGAACGATGGCAATGCAGGCAATGTTAAGACGGCTTGGGATATGGTTAAGTGGGCGGCCGACGATAAATTCTGCCAAACTGCCGAGAATCTCAAAGATGATATCTCGAAATATCGATCGAGAATCGGGAAGTTGTTGAAACCTCTGAACTTGCGATTTCAGATCAGAAGTGCGATTTTATTGGAAAATTTGCACTCGCAAGTTCCCCCCAAACCCAAAAACAGTTATAGAAGGGATTATCCTGTCTAACAACCACGCTTTTAGAATTATATCTAAGCAAAACCAACTTAGTAGTATCAGGGGACCAGAGGATGTCGAATCTATAGACACTTTAAGAAATCAGGAAATGAACTCCTCATCGGAAACCGCAAGCTCTCAGGCTATCTATCCATCAGCTTCTTCAAGTATACGGACCGGTTCCTCCAGCCTCTCGACAATAACCAAGGATCAATCGATTACGACCGCAACAGCACCAACTGGAGGATGTAGTCAGCCTTTGTCTGCAGTGGCGGAACTAGTGGATAAAGTTGAAATGTGCGCTTTAGTTACTGCTTTCCGACTTCGTAGCTAAACTAACGATTAGTATTTCAGCTGGCAGAGGAAAGACAGCAAGTGGCAGCCTAGGACCATACGCACCATCGTTGTCCAGAAAACAAATGGGGGACTCTCACATATCAATGTGGTGCTAGATAAGGATAGAGAGCTATTTCACAAAAGTAAGTTTTAAAGGAAAAGAAAAATCCCTATTCCAAACCAGTTGGCCTCTCACCCTCTGATTTCGCTAACCTGCAACACCCAGTCCCCAATGCCTTTAAATCCCAAATCCCCTTCTTCGAACACCAATGGGAGAAGGACATCCGGCACGGAGACCCTCGAATCAAACACCTCGTCAGATTCCTCGGTGCGCCCAACTACGAATATTCATTCGAGAGCGAAAAGGGTAATTATGTGTTCTCATTTATTTACCACATCCCAACACCAACAATTTACACGGACTAATTTTCCTCATCTCCTCCGCTGCAGATTGCTGGGCATTCCAAGAGGCCATCATGGGTGGGGAATTGCTCTACTGTGCGGAAGTAGACGAGATATCCTCAAAACGGAACACGGAGTGCAAATACCAGAACCTCCTGCTGTGGAAGATCAGCGACAAGACACGGGCGATTTCGTTCTTTGGAAATTATATCGAACAGGAATTCTTAAAATTCGACAGTAAGCCCTTTCCTCCCCCCGAAAACCAGCTTCCCATCACCACCATCAAACCCAAACAATCCGTCGCCTAACACACACTTACCATCCATCCATCTAGCGTCAACGCTCCGAATCCCCAATCCGAAAGCAAAACCCAGTATCTTCCGGATACCAAAGTCGAAAGTCAAATCGAATACCCTCAAACTTGACTTCATTGTTGAAGGGTCTGGGAGGAATAGGGCGTTGGAGGAGAAGATGAGATATCTCAAGATCTCATTCACCCAGGAGAAAAGTATGTCGTGCGTCCTTTCTTATTCTCTAAAGCCTACGGGAAATGAATTGAGCAAACAAACCTAACCGAACACAGAGAAAGATGTCTTCCTTGCTAAAGCAAAGTTCGACGAGGCATCCTAACCATAGGGGAGGGTTTTCACTCAACCCAACCAATTATAGCCATTTTCCTTTCCCTTTTCCTTTTTATTCTCTTTTTTTTTCTTTTTCTTTTCCGGCGTTGGTCAGGAGAAGGAGCACAGCGCAATCCAAAGTCACACATCCCATCACAGCTATGGGCCTGTCCGGCTGCACTAGAACTTCTGGGTCGTTTGATGACGGAAGGATATGCAGTCATGACTGCAACGCATAGGATGATGGATAAAAATATTTAGGAGTTAGTGGCAATGGGTATGGAGTAATGTTGTTTGTTATTCGGGATCGGTCTCTCCTTCCGTAATTAGGAGGCCTTCAGGGCTGGTTATCGCATTTTGCGAGAAATCCCTTAGCCGGAAAACCATAAAGGAAGGGGGAGGGGTTTTCTCATAAATTTTGAAGCTGCAATATATATATATGTAAGTTAGGGGGTTTCACGCGAGGAGAAAATAAAAATGAAATAGAATAATTACTCGGATATCCCCTAGAGGTACCCCTAATATCTCTATTTCCTTACCAAGGAACCCCCCTATCATCTATACTGACCAACCCCAAAGCAACCTATTCACCTACGTTCACAGCAGTAACTTCACATAATTTTGCCTTTGACATCTTATTCCACCATTATTTCCCTCTCCCCTTATTATTTCACCAGCATCAGCTCACGAGTCAGGTTTATTATTATTCTCCGGTCCCAGACGTAGGTGAAAATACCAAAGGTCCTGCTGCTGCCTATCCCCCCCGCGGCTATAATCTTACATTGATGAGAACCGGGTACTCTTTAACTAAAATTTAGGCATTAAGATCTCCAAGTGAACGTATTTGTTTTTTTTCTGGTTAAATCACTTTGATCTCTGATGGACTCTCCCGGCTCCTCGGTGGTGAGCGCGGAGAGTTCCATCGCTTGGAGCAACAGTTGCTAGGGTCCCGGCGCCCACTAGGTTCACGGGTCCGTGACGCTTATATAAGCCCTGCGAAAATGTAAGCGACCGGTGATACCACTGGATAGCCCCACCGAGTCCCAGTTATGCGATGCCTAAGTCAGTTAAGGCCACTCGTGCTTATATAGTGCCCCGGTGCCTGGTCGCATACACCTGACTAGTGCCCAGCAACACCTGCGCGATGCCCATGCAGCGTGCCATAGCAGTAAGGTAGGAATCGTAGTCAGCAGGACCTTGAACTGCGAGCTGTGTTAGTAAAATTGTTGGCATTGTTACAGGTGTTGCGTCATGTTCCTTAACTAACTTAGGCATCGCTTAACTGGGAGCCGGCATGCCCGTTTGCTGACCCCACCAGAATACTGAGGGAAACAGCTTGCACACCGGATGCACTGACAATGCCACATCATGCATGAAATTGGAGGATGCTATTGCGTTCGCAATGTGGACTTTAGTTGTTGGGCATCTCCAATGAATTTTTTTAATCATTTTTTGGAGCTGCAAGTAGTAACTGAGTGTTTTGTTGCGAAATTTTACATTTTCGCAGGGCTTATATAATCGTCACGGACCCGTGGATCTATTGGGAGCCTAGGGTCCCAGCAGCTTAGTCATGAGATGCATCTCATGACTAAGCTGGTTTCCCCTCATATTCCCTTTACAGATTCAGCCACGCTTAAACCACATTGGGAAGCGATCAGTGCTGGTTTAGATATGCAGAGAGGATCGGCGAGCTCAGCGCTTTGAAATTGTTGCCGTTGCGCCACTTCGGAAAAAGCTATCAAGTAAAGCGGCATTGGTCTCACTCCACCGAACTAACAACTCCTAAGTCATGTAAGAGCCTCAGCTCCCAAATTAGTCCTCCCTACACGCCTCTCCTCCGTCTGCTCCTTTGCCATCGCGGTGCTCATCCCAACAATATTTTTCTATCTTGCCTACCCGTATGTCGCGTCGACTCTCTTAGTGCAGCATATCTCATCTTCGCTCAATGGCCGATCTCTCCAAAACTGAAATAATCAAAAGCAAACCCATTGGAGAAGGCTTGAATGACTTTCGCAATTCGTTCCATGCTACCCACGCAGACATCTCGGATGCGGTGGAGCATATGCATATTACTGACGAAGGTGAGATAGAAAAATGCCTTCTTTATCGTCAATAGGTCTAATCGGGTCGTCCTTTGTCCCACAGCGGAAGGCGAAACCCTTGATCATTTGATACCTCTATGGAAAGAAAATGTAAAACTAATTGCATTGTTTAAGATGTTTGATCCTATATTGAAATACCAACTTGCAAATTTCAATCCGAATTTCTTCTTCCCCTCACAGCGTTCGGTATTATGCAAATCTCCACCCAGATGAATCATAACTATTTGCAGCCATCAAGATCCAAGAAAAAAGGAAGATAAGCCATCGCAATATTGCCTTGAGTATTAAATGAGAGTAATAGTGTGTTGGGCGCAACCATACAGACAATGCTTCCATGGCTCGTCATCTGCCGGAACAGAATGCATATCATATCCAGTATCACTTCCTGTCTCTCCACCCTCCCGTTCTTCGCCGTGAACTTGGCAGGACAACCTAATGATTGCCAGGTCTTCAAAGTCCCACAAGGGTTTTTCTTCTTCCTTCCCCCCTCCTCTTGATATAGACTGACTGAAGTGGAAAATACCGATACGACGAAAATAGTTCCTTTGAGGGCCATGCTCCTGTATCAGTAGCCCTTCAATGTACTTGGCGGATGTTTCTTCGCGAATAATTGTTGGAAGACAAAAGACTTTTTTTAGTCCAAGGCTGTGATAGTTTAGTCCGTCTGGATACTCGTAATCCAGCGTTAGACGACACCCATCTATCCATGGATGACCGTCAAAACGCCCGTATAAATAATCATTTTCCGCCCGCCATATATCAATTGGGAATAGAAAGCCTTTCAAGCGAAGTTCACCACTTGGCCCTGGGGGGTCAAACTCGTCACCAACAAAGTACCTGCTCGCTTCTATGACGTCGATCTTATACTGGCGGCGGAGCTGCCCTCCGTGCCGAACTGAGTCCCTCATTGAGGGGCCCCGTATTCCAGTTATATTTCTTGAAGCCCAAGACCAGGACGGTGCAACGGTTGGATCAAGTCGTACTGAATGATCACTTTTTCTGGTTGTTGTCCACAATAGGTCATGCGACAGAGTTTTCTCCCACAAGCCCCAACAGTAGTTGTCGCTCATAAGAGCAGTCAAACTGGTTGCTACTCCGGATATAGCAACCAGCTTATCCGAATTTTTCGTTAAGGAAGTCTCAGCATAAAGTGCGACAACTTTCCACCAAAATCTGTGTAGGTCCTTGTTGTACTGGTCCACAGCACTCTCGATATTCCGGTCAATGCTCTCTGATTCCTTTACTAATGATAGCATCTTGATCTCTGGTATTGTCCTCTCCTGACTAGAAGGTTTTGGCAAGGCCTCGTATATGAACTTCGAATTGCACTCCCAAACCATTTGGTGCCGAGTGAAATTGAGCATCCTAGGTGATAGGATTCTTTCTTGCATCACCCAAGCTCGATTATTCAACGGCTCCTGATTGAATGTATTCCGAAGCTCGGACTGATTGAAAAACATCAATGGAAAGTAAGTGCTAGGCTTGTCTCCCACGTCCCAAGAGAGAGTAATTCCGGTTGATTTTGAAAAGACTGGACTTCGATCAAAGAGACAGCCCACACGGCCATCTGGAGCACCCGTTGCGGCAATATTCAAAAAGGAGTTACTGTAGACGTCCTGCATCTGGCCAGCTTCTTTTTCCCAGTCGTCCTTGGAGCCTTGAATGATGCAAAGCGAATCGATCCACAAATACTGGATTTTCAGTTTCGAGGTAATTTTTATGGCGTCTTGAAAGGTTTTCGACAATCTGTTCCAGGGAATGGAAGTCTTCATCTGATCGATATTATCGATTGTCGTCGTAATCCCAACAGCAGCAGGGTCTGATCCCCAGCAATGGCTTAAAGTTGTGTAGACCGCCCCTGGCGCAATACCGCTAGAGTTGCAAAGTCGCACACATGATCATCTTCCACACCCCCAGCGATCGATATCAAACGGCTTGGAAGCCAACCCAGGCGACCTCCGCCTCCTTGACATTTTGGATGTTTATGCTGGCATTGCTTAAGCCATTTCTGTATTTGGGGCCACGATGAATCGAGGTTGTTTGATCGCTCAATTGGAATGATTGCCCTGCCCGCAGTTTTGTTCAAATATGAGAAACGCGCGCTCAAGTCATCAGAGTCATCCGAGTCGTACGAGTTATGAGAATATTCGTCTAAGTAGAGCTTTAGTAAATACGTGTGACGTTAAAACAAGGGACTGGGGAAATTACTCACCAACCCCTTTGTCAAAGTTTATCAGGATAGGGCGAAGGGAAGCAGAAGTTGTGATAGGTGGTCCAGTGACGGCAATGCATCGAGGACGATTCGCTTCGTCGATTGTGTCTACCCACCAAGTTGGGCTACTTGGAAAGCTAAAATTGGTGTCTTTAGGCCTAAGTTTATTGAGGAAAGTCGCTTCAATCTGCATGCCACCAGCCTTTGCTTCATTTACCATAGCATCGAGCCTGTCAAGCTTGGGGTCGTGGCCATACATAGTACTGTCTTCCCTATCGAGCAAACGCGCAGCTTGAACCTTGACGCAAAAAACGCAACCGGCATTTGCGGCAGCATCGAGAGCTTCAATCGACGGGTGATAGCGTGAGGATTCGTTGCGGGTATGGCGGGCTACTGGGCCTGATAAGAAAAAGGTTTCACAAAGTGCGCAAAGCATAGTGAGCGATAAGTATTTGGGTAGCGTGGAGAGTCAAGATTATGAGGCACTTTGTACGATGAATAGCAGTTGTGGTGGTGGAATTCCCAAGGAGCATTATGACGAGGCGAAGATGAGGGAACTCGTCTGTTTGATTTTCACCTGGGAAGCTGCGTAATAGGGGTGATCAGCACCTCGAATGCTTATGCTTATGCTAGGCTAAGCAGCGAAATAAGCGTGGCCTGGTTAAGAAGTCGTTCAGCACCAGAAGCTGCTTATACGCCCATGGGAAACGGCTCGGAAATTACAAAAACATAGTTCAACCAATCATATTTATTCGCGACACCAAAACAAACCCATAAGCGTATGCTTATATAGGCATATGCTTATCGAAATCTGCTTATTTTTCGGCCGCTAAACCCAAATTGAAGGCGTTGCTCTAGCGACGCTAAGCAGAAGCATAAGTATCTTGAGTGCTGATCACCTCTAATGTGCTGGCAAACCTGGTGTGGCGCTACAGTAGCTTTGACTCAGTGTGGACTGCCTATGCATAGGAATTATATCTTCAACTCCGCACCATTTTTTATCCACACCGTAGAAAATATGCTTCATCTACTATATTATACAACCGATTCCCGCGATTCTAATGCTGCAGTCGGATTTTTATTTTGAGTCGTGGTTATTAAACTACACGTTTTCTCTTGAGGGGGGTAAATGTGTGTTGCACCCCGTTCGCCGAGTAGCCCACTTCATGAAGTGGTACCCCACTCGCGAGCGGGGTACTCGGCGAATGGCGTACCCGGCTCGTAAAGCAGAAAATACTCTATGAGGCGTGTACGCGACTCGGCGAGCGGTGTGCGCGCCTCGCAAAGTAAACTTCGCCGCGCATTCGCTGCGCATCCTCACAGCTCCTCCACAACATAATATGATTGACTAAGATTTTGTATATAGACAATTTACTATCGTGAAAAATGCTAGAAAAATTTTCATGATCATCAAATTAAGATAATATACTGTCCCTTACTAATGAAGTTGCACACCTCGATTTTGACATACTTTTCACCAATTCTGTATCTAACTCAATCCCAACAATACTAGAGCACTTATTAACTTGCTAACAGGTAATCTGAATGCTCCGAAATTGGTTCTGCCAGTCTCAAGCATCCAACTCTTCATTATCATTCTGTCCCTGAGTATTCAACTGGCGACTCCTCAACCTCATTTCAGATCTAACTCTGGGTGCTACAGCTGCTCCAGCTCGAGTCATGCCAGCTAGATCTGGCTCTAACGTCCATAGAGGTTCTGCCTCACCTTGAGTCTCTCTCAATTGATTCAGTTCCCCCTGTTCAATTCTTCTTCCTTCCTCTTCTTCTTCTATATTATCATTATGCAAGTCAATTCTTTTTCCTGCAGTATTTGCTCTCCTATATTTCCCTCCATGCTAAACCAGCCCCTTCTCAGTTCCAGTTACAAGAGAAGAGAGATTTCTACAGTCCATACCCTCATCATGGCATGCAACAGAGCATTTTTGCTTATGCTTTTTACATTGACATCTGGCGCTTTTGCACCCCTTTTTGCATGAACAAGCAACAGTGATTGAAGCAGAAGTACTTTCCTTGCGTGCAGCATGTGCTAGAGTGATTTTTCTTTTTCGTCCAGTAAGAATATTGAGGGGAATGCTTACTGGTAGAGGTAAAAGCTTCTTAAAAGGATACATTTTATTTAGAATGCCATAAGGTATTTCTATCTCATAGAGATCAGGCCTATCCTCATCCGCACTTAAAATCCTTCCAAAGATTCATTTGGGATCAGTAGGGCCTCTGTCTTGCACTGGTACTGTAATACTAATATGATCTCCCTCCTTAAAAGTCCTGATAGTATGTCACTTACTATACTCTTTAACAGCTCTCCTATTAGCATAAGCTTGATTCTGGTGTATAGTAGCATGTAACTCATCCTGATCTTGCTAGTCTTGATGTAGAAAATCTTTATTAATCGATTAGTGGCTGTTGAGTTGACCTTAAGGTGTATGACTGCTATTTTGCGCTAAATCAAAACCTCTTCCCATTTCTGACCATAGCTGTTCCTCAGCCTCTGAAAGCTCCTCGAATGGCTCCTCCTCATCTTGTTCATCTTCAATCTGAGTTCTCTATCGCATTTCCACAGGCACAATCTGATATCTCCTCATTTCTCTTCTAAAAACAACCTGATATGAGGTTATATTTATAGCCCTCTGCATAGTTCTACTGATTGTCAATGCACATCTTGGAAGTCTAACCGCCCACCCTGATAGACCTTGTTCAAGCTTCGATGAAAGAATCTTCTCTTTTATAGTACCATTTGCTTGCTCTACCAGCCCCTGAGTTATAGAAGTTCTAGGCCTGCAATTTTTGATTTTGACGCCATGATAGACTAGAAGCTGCTTCAGAACCCTTTTGAACTCCCTTCCATTGTCTGCCTGTACAATCGTGGGCACTCCAAATATACCAATCCACTCTGAGATTCTCATAGCAACTTCTGTTGATGTTTTCGTTTGTAGAGGGTAAACCAGGGTAAACTTGCTGAAATGGTCCTTGATGTGCATCACCTAGTGGTATTTGGGACCTCCTGGGCCATAAGGAGCATCTGGTTGGTGCCTGAAGTCAATAAGATCTACTTGAATCCGCTTAAATAGCTCTGTAGTAATAATAGGAGTGGGCAGCCCTCTAGACCTATTGACAGCTTTTTTATGACAGATTTCACAATTCTTGAGAAGGAAGACCACCTCTTCTTGTGAAATACCATAGTAAGTTTTTCTGATAGATGCCTAGGTCGTGTCCTGCCCAGCATGCCTACTAAAGAGATATTCTTGTTTTATTATCTCAAAAATCTCCTCCTGCACTACCACTCTTCTTTTCTGTTGGTGACTGTCGGACTGAAGAGCTATAAAAATATCAGGCTCAGCATCGTATCTGAATGTCTGTCTAACGTAATGGCACTGGCTGTGCTTAATCTGAGATTTTGGCTCTCTGTGATCATCTACTAACCAAGAGACAAAATTAGATCTTTTGACTCTGTCAATTCGAAACTGACAAGTATTGGATGCCAGGTACTCATCTAACTCCTGCCTGCATCTAGTACTGAAGGCTTGGATTGCTGCTGCAGCATCTGGAGCAGGAGGTAACTGAATAGATGTTATTTTTGTAAAAATAGAGGCAAAGTAAAGAAAGGGAGAATTTCTTTTGTTCGGCGCAATTAAGTATGGATTATGGTAAGGATCACAGTAAGTATTTGTATGAGAATGTGAGAGGAAAAATTTTCTATCTGCAGTTAACTTGACGAGTGAGCCCTTATTCGTTGAGTACACTGCTCGTCAAGTGGTAGGCTACTTCATGAACTGGGTACCCCACTCGCCGAGTGATGTACAGCTACGCATCACAAGTCTGAGCTATTTACATGAAAAATGCATCGCGTCTCCACTCCCACCCCACCTTCTACATCGCAGAATGCCTCCTCAATGCACTCCTACCTTGAAGTTCTAGATGCAGAAGTCACTCCTGCACATACTAGCTTAGACTCTGGATATATTTTCTTACAGGATAATGCAGCAATTCATATAGCACACAAGATTCGCGACTGGTTTTCTAATTGCGGAATTGTTAGAATTACCGACTGGTCACCCTACTCTCCAGACCTCAACCCAATTGAGCACATCTAGTAGGAACTGAAGATTAGGCTTTTTAAGGTGTTCCCAGAGATGATGAGAGACACTAATGAATCAGAAGATACAAGGCAATGTCTAAAAAGTGCTCTGCAAGCAGCATAGAATACATTTGATAAGGAGGTCTTTAATAATCTGGGAGCAACAATGGGTCATCAGATTGAAGTCTGTATTGCAGCAAAAGAGTAGCACACCAAGTACTAAGGCTTATCTTGTAATAGCTTCAATTTTTTAACATTCTAATATAAATTGGTGGAGTTGCAGCATGTCGCGCAACTCTCACGGGGTGGTGGGACGACTTAAAAATTGCGCTCGGCTCAGACTTGTGGACTAGTACTGTACCCACTCCATGAAGTTCGCCACTCGGCGAATGGGGTGCAACATAGTCATTCAGAGAAGTATGTCCCAGAACAATATGGCTACGGGAGGCGCATTGCGATGGTTTATTGTGGTAACAAATTTAGCTACCTGGTATACAGGACAGCCTCGTGGCGAAGTCATCCTCTTTGTCAACAAGCTGATCTATTCGCAAAGCCATGCACTTCGGGACTGGTCTGGAACATTCTCAACACACATGACCAAGCAACTCGGGCTGCATTGAGCTTCATCATTACTAAGAAGCTATCTAGCTCTTTCTGGCTGCCGTTGGACAACAGATGCGCAGTGCGGGAGGCTAAAATATCGGGTATAAACAAAGTATAAAGAACGACATCTGTGACTGCGGTAACCAGTAATGAGTAAGTAACTAGTCAGAAAACATACGCTAAAAAGAACTATTTCACCTACCTGTCTTAATCCCTGTTTTGTTGTTTGTAGGTGTTTCCACCGCTGCGCCTTCCCGCCTTCCCGTTGTTTGCAGATGATTTTAATCTACATGG
>JAJDMY020000277.1:0-54719 GCA_022345705.2 Sabuloglossum arenarium
TTATTATTATTATTATTATTATTATTATTATTATTATTATTATTATTATTATTATTATTATTATTATTATTATTATTTGATTCTTAGGGGGAAAAAAAGGAAGTTTGAATTTCTCACACTCACACCGTTGTGATGGAATTTTTAAAATATATATATATACATAAAAAAATAAAAAAAACCTTCCTGCCCCACCCGTTCTCTCTTAAAAGAAAAAAGAAGGAAAAAAAAAAAAAAAAAACGCCCTTTTTTTCTCGCCCGCGCGTCGCCCACGTTTTTTTTTTTCCCTTCAAACACACATACGCACGCAGCGTGGAACAAATGCAACAACAAACACGCGCACAACCTCCCAACCTCTCACATCTTTCCCTTTTTTCTTTTTTTTTCTTGGGGTATCCCACCGGAGTTAATCCTTCCCCCGCCCCCCAATCCCCATGGTATGGGTATCCTGGTTCCTGCCTTTCTTTTTTGCATGAAAATTGGTTTGCAGATCCCGCATCCCCGGGAAATCGCTTTCTTCTTTCTGCTTTTGGGGAATTGGAAAACGTAAAGGTGCATACATATGTAAGATCTTACATACATACACATACGCCGGGCTCGGGCGCTCCGGGGAGATTTGTTTGTTTGAAATAAAATAAAATATTTTTTTAATTTTATCTTTTTTAATTATTTGTGTGTCTGATTTCTTTTAATACTCTCTTCCACAGTTCTCGAATCCCAAAAGAGAGAGGGTTTATTTTGTCACAAACAATTCTTCATCGTATTGTCATTCCATCATCTCACCTTATTTTAATTTTCAGCAGGGAAACTCCACACGAGAGAAGTTTGTTTCGCTTTCGCTTTGTCTCACAGTCCAAAAACTTAAAAGGATATTAAAATCATCTGCGGCCGCAACTGCATACTGATTTTCTCGCTTCTTCAGTATCACTTCAGATGCATGTGCCACCATCATCAATCGCTTCCAGTCCCTCAAGAAGAGAAACACCTGGAGCACGGCGTTGAGCATGTAAGGAGTACATACACGCAGGTACCGTACATAACATACATATGTACACTTACCAAAAACCCCTCGAGCGGAAAAAAAATAAAAAATTCGGGAAATGCAAACGCGAGATCTAGCCCACAGACATACATACACGCACACGCACACGCAGACCTCCCCCCGTCAATCCAGGCAACAAAGCCGTTTCAATGCAGAAAAAACGGTTCCCGTTCCCGAGAGACAGCATTTCGCACGCACGACGCGACGCAAACGCTAAAAAAAAAAGGCAAGGAAACGCGAGATCTCTGCAGGAACAAGCAAGGGAAAGAAAAATCCAATTCCTAATTTAGAATACGTACATGTAACATACATAAGAAGAAAAAAAAAGAAGAAAAAAAAAGGAAGATGATGGTGGAGGGATGGTGATGAAAACATTGGGAATAGAAATAACAGTACATAAGAAGATTATCCCCGCCAAAAAAAAAAAAACACCGTTTCGTCTGCAGCATGCAGGAGAAAAGTGATGATGGAAAGTGGCCCACGAATACCACGTAAAAGAATAAATTCCTCACTACATATATGGAGGATATTCATCCCAGCAGCAGAGAGAGCTTTTAAATTTTTTTAAATTTTTTTTAAATTTTTTTTGGCTTCGCAGATCTCTCCGTACATATACATAAATACATACATACTCAGTACAAATACTTTTTTTTTTTTTTTTTTTTGTAAATCCTGTAATGAAAATTTCGGCAACAACAACGGGCGGACGAGAAGTTAACTCCGTGCAAAATTCGTAGACAAAGCGAGCGAGCGAACGAACGAATATTGAAAAGAATAATTAAAAAAATAAATAAAAAAGATTACTATATAATACGCTATATAATAGATATATATAAATTAAAGTAAATTAGGGAAAAATAAATGGAAAGTTATTACCTTAGCTTATTATCTATATACATGACGCAAGAGAGCCCCTACCGAACGAACCTGCCTGCATGCATGCATGCATACATACATATACATATATATACATACATATACGGAGTACACATCTTACCTCTGAGAAAAAATAAAAAAAAAAAAAAACGCCCTCCCGTACATATGTACATACATACCACGGGAATCAATCTTCTCTTCGCAGAGAAATAAAAATAAAAATAAATAAATAAATCCAACCCAACCCATCCCAAACCAAAAAAAACTTGCACGTCTATGCATGCTACGAACGGGAACAATATATATATATATGTTTGTATGTATGTATGGTACTACGTACGTACATAACGCTCCAACCAACTACCACTAAAACTACCAACTAACTAACTACTAACTCTACACACCCGGGCGGGCTACAATATAACATGATATATACAAATATACACACTGACACTGCGTACATATATGAAAAAAAAAAAAAAATTTTAATAGTTAGGGAGGAATAATATTTTTTTTAAAAGAGAGAGAGAGATATATATATATTAAATAAGCGAAAATGGAAGGGGGGTTTGGGAGTTTCTCTCTCTCTCTTTCTCTCTCGTAGATGAAGGTTTTCTCTTCCTTTCCTCGATTCATTCGAGATAAAAAAAAAATAAAAATAAAAAAAAAAAAAATTTTTTAAAAAAAAGGCAACGGACTTGGTGGTTGGTAAGGTAGGTAGATTTTATTCTATTTTAATTTTAAATTTTTTTGGACGCAGGTACGGATGAGGGATTCGAGAAGGAAAAAAAAAAAAAAGTCAAGGGGATAGAGATATATGTAGTTTCCTTTTTCCTCTGATATCCCGCATAGGCAGGAGGAGAAGTTAAAAATTCCCTTGTAAACGAGACGACGAAGATTTTTTACGTCAAAAAAAAAAAAAAGCCCACAACAACATGCAAAGAAAAATCCCATGTAAAACAAAATCATCCCATGTATGTCCAAAAAAAAAAAAAAGAAAAAAAAAATCCTAATATAAGCAAAAAGGCGGTGTGAGCGCTCTTATCTGGATGGATGGGATGATATAGATGGCTCGCTATAGATGGATAGCCGGGATAAATAGCCTAGGTTGGGGAATCATTTTTTTTTTTCGAACAAGGGGAGGGTTTGATGCGAAAATTCCGCAATACCGTTGTCCCTTACTTGGTGCAACCAACCCACAGAAAAAAAAAACTTCTTTTAAAAAAGGAATATGTGTAATGGGCTGGGGAATCCAAAACCTTACTTCGCATAACGTTTTTTTTGGTTTCCTCTTCTGGAAAAAAAGCCGGCTGAGGTCATGATGGGATAACTCTAAAAAAAAAAAAAATAAATACCACGCGGGCATGAGTTTTCGAAAAAGGCCGGAGAAAAATATGAGGATGATGTTTATCCTGTAATGCCCGATTTTATTTTTTTTCTCTTCGCGAAGGGCGGACCGACGGATAGGAATAACGCATTTTGATGACGAATTCACGTGCCCGGGAAAGTTTGAACCAGGAGGGGTGGTCCGTGGCGCGATCTGGGATCGGGGCTTCTCCAAAAAAAATAAAAAAATAAAAGATATCCAACTCCAAGAAAAACCCCATCTCCTGGGATGATCTCTTTATTCCCACTCGTCAAATCTCATATTGCCGGTTTTGGATGACAATCGGTTGTGTTGCGTGGTAGCCCCAAGCCAGAAAAAGGAAGGGTCGGTATTATTTGCTTTCGGTTCATTGTTTCCGAGGCTACGGAACCACCAAAATGGGCCAGATCGAGTGGATGTCATCGTGACCACGCGGCAGGAAACCCTGGTCGAAAAAAAAAAAAACAAAAGCCGGAAAAGAAGAAAGGAGAGCAGAGGAGGAATAAAAAAGAGGCTGACAATCCATCGCCCCCTTGGTTTGTTTCGGATGATCCGAATGATCAAATGGAAGGGGTGGGAATTCCCGAAGGACAGGATAGGATGCCGCTTCATTTCGAGACACAAATAATAAAAAATTTTAACGGGACGAGGCCTTTGATTCGGAAGATGAGAACGATCGTCAAAGCGAGACTGTCTAGGCCTATCATATCCGCCGACGCTTACTTCTCTCTCACGCTCTCTTTTCCTCGCGCTATTTTCTATCCTTCCTGCGAGGCATATCCGAGACGTACTCCGCAAGCTCGTTTCCATATGATCGGAGACCAGGGTACGTGACTCCGTGGTGGCACAGAGGTATTTTTTGCAGCGATGATAATGTATCTAAATCCCTATTTATTGCTCCTCTTTGTTTTGGATCAGAGCGGAGGTGGAGGATCCTGTGGTCGCAATCCCGCGACGGATGATTGGTTGGCCGTGTCCCCACCCCCCCCCCCCATCAAACAAACCAAATCACACCTGGTAGGGATATGATTGCAAAGGAAGAATAATGAGGACTAAAAGTAAGATACCGTGCTTGTTCCGGGCAGACTTTGTAGCGAGCAGCCGAGAGGCCTGTTCTCGTCTGTCAGGTCAGTGACCTTGAAAGTGTTCTGGGCACCACTGGGCCTGGTTTTTTTTTCCTGAACCCGCGCCGTGTGTCTAATCATCCATCGCCGTTCATCGGGATCTGATTTTGGCGATGCCAACGCACACACCCACATGCCTCACCTCTCCTCCAATCGCCCGTGGATTATCAACTTCTACTAGCTCGAACGTAGCTGGGGCCAGCTGGTGCCAGTTGCACGTCTACTGGAAATTGTTCCGGAGTTTGGGTTGTCCATAGACGGAAAAGCCGATCGGGCGAGGGATATGAGGTAACTCTACTAGTACGAGTGGCCCAGGTAGGCAGAGTAAAGGGGAAAGAGGCAGCAAGCAGTAACAGTAGAGAGCGGCGAGCAATGTGTACAACGATCCCGATAGATTCCTGTCCTACCTATTACGGTGTTGATTACCCGCGACCTTTTTCCCTTTCCCTTCAGGTCGTAGCCGTTTTCAGAGAGCGAGAGAGAGAGAGGTAATCGGTCAACCCGGGCCCCTCCCCTCCTTGCACGCTGCTCGCTTTCTTGCCGTATCCCACCACGGGCAATCCCTGCGCAACTGAGAGACTTCCCTACCTTACCCTGGCACCCCCGGTCTGGCGGTTCACCATTCGACTCGTCCGCGCCGCGTCGTTCATGAAGGGGGAAAAACTTTCGTTTGGCTGTCGTGGACACTGCTGCTGCTGCTGCTGTCTGCTTCGTTAGTAACATTGGCTACGGAGTACGCAGTACATTGACTACATTGGCTTGTACGTAGGTAGCTGTGCTCCGCTGCTGAAGCAAGCGCTCGCACAAACGCCTGCAGCACTCGTCTCCACCGTCTGGAGTTCCCTACGCCTCCCGCTAATTTGTCCAACTGTCCGTTTCGAACACTGTCTGCCCTGGTCAGGCCGAAGGCAAGAAAAGACGAGACGAGCCACGAACCGGCGTAGACAATCGGGACAGGGAAATCCTCCAAAGAAAACTTGCGCCCGTCTCCGGCATTTCTCTTAACTAGCTAGGGCCGCCTCTCTTTCCTCCCCACCCCCCCCCTCCCCTCCCTCCCCTCCAATCCTTGGTCCATAGAGAAAGAGAGAGCAGCATTCCGCTTGCTCGTCCGCTCAAAGCCACCCACCTATCTTACCTTCTAAGCAGCGCCCGTAATCGGATCTGGCTGGCTTTTGTGGTCGACGCAGGATCTTAGTCTCGTCACATAGAAACACACACAGTCAATTGTTGCTCTGGGGTTATCATCACTGCCACTACTACTGCCTTCCTCCACTTCGCCGGATTAATCCTAGATCCCGCTGGCCGTCACCTGCCCCTAGGTACGAAAAAGCTCGTCCTGCATTCCCAGGACCTGCGCGGAAGGTCTCAACTGTAGGTGGTGGTCCCGTTCGCTTGCCTGCATCCACTACAACAGTGCAGCATCTCGCTGCAGCCCAGAAGCAAGAAGCAAGCACTTGCTAGCAGACAGACATACACAGAGAGAGAGAGAGAGAAAGAGAGAGAGAGGGAGAGAAGGAGCACTTTCCTTCACGCGAACTCACGTCTCAAAGGGTCAGAGAGAGAGAGCTTGTTGGGGTCTTTCTACTCGTAACCACCACCTCTCTTGCTGCTACTGCTGCCGATAGCTCGCTGCGAGTCGCGCCGACCCGCAGCTGCGTTCGTGTAGGTTGCGCATATCGCCCGGTGGATTTGCACCATACTTGCTGCCGCTGCTGGTGCTGGTGCTGCTGCTTGCTTGCCTGCATCGAAACCTATTGCAGCTTTCGTTCCTTCGCCGTTCAACATCTGGTGGTCGGATTAACTCTGGTACCTCATCGTTGTTGAAGTTCGGTCACTACTTTCTTCTGGACGACAGAGTTCTCATTCCCTTTCAGGTTCGCTCTGTCCGGTCGACATCTTCTGATACCCGCGTCGCCCTCCGCCGATTCGCGCCAGCCAATTTTCGCGCTAGGGCCACCAACACATCCCAACCTCCTCACCAACATCATCCGTCCTCTCTTTTCGTCGTGACCGACCTCTTCACTTTTGTAAAGATCTCTTCCTCTCAGGGACAGGAAAGGTTCGCTCGCCCCCCCCGCCTCCTCATTAATGTTTTTCTTCAATTCTCTCTAGGCGTGTCCACTGACTCCCTCCTGCAGCAACCCCAAGTTGTCTGCATCTCCACCCTCAAGCATTGTACGATCAACGAAGCGCAACGACAATAACGACCTGATACGATTCCAGTACCCGATACCTGCCTCAGAAGCGACGGTCGAGCGAAGTTTGTAGCCTTCGCGTAAACGGTAAAGCAAGCATATACACGACGAGCAGATTCCTCACTAATTGTTACGACAAACCGCATTTTCGGACTTTTAACGACTTGAAACGAGCCAAACGACCTGCTCTTTGGGACTTTCAGTATACCACCTCTAGCAAACTCATCAAGCGCGCCCCCATACTAGTCCATGCGGTGCGCTGCCCGTCTATCGATCCGATCATCATCCGTTGTAAAGCACCAACGTTCGCCTTGCATTGTCGTTTTCGAATAGCGTCCTCTTTGCTTCAGTCCGATATACTCTCTCAAGCCAGCGACTAGCCTCGCATTCTCTTTGAAGCGTAGCGATTTGAGTTATTTCTTGTTAGAACTTTACCACTCTCATTCCGGAGGTTGTTTTTATCGACAGTTTCGAGAACAAAAGCGTAATTGTCTTCCGTTACCGACACTCTGCATTGCATCCTCAAGCGTTTAATTATCTGTTCGACAACACTTTGAGCAACGTTATCTGTCTCTTGCTCATCGAGGAGCCGCAACTGCGTCTGCATCCGTCGTGGCTATTGCATTTTCAGGTACCAGCCACCCGCTGCTGTCATCAACCGTCATAGAAGGCAGGAAGACCTTACCACAACAAGAACCACTCGACACGGGACCGAGGGACGTTGATTCGACTCTAGCCGTCCCTGTTAGCTCCCAGTATCCTCAACAGGGAGCCAATTGCATCAAAAGTCGCTTGAAGACCCTTTGCCAATACCACCGAAAAGCTGGAGCTGCCGTCGATTTCTGCGGTTCACACCCGAGCCCCCCACGAAGTCCCGTGGTACGGATCCCATTACGCACAGCGACCTTTGATGTCCAGTGAGAGACTCCCTGTGCTGCCGATTCCACAACCACAAGGGAGCTCTTCCTCCAGTTCATCTTCGCCCCGGGTTGGATCCCTCGGCTCATCGTCAATACTGAACAACGTTCCGTCCTCGTCCTCCTTCACGAACGGTAATCCTTCAAACGGACTCAAGACGCCTTCCCCAAGTCAGACGCCTTCGGGCCTTGGTCCATCGGCACACGGTCTACCGGTTCAATCCCCTCAGCAATCACCGTATTCGAACTCTCAGCAGTCCAATCAGGGATATACCTACGGGCACGATTCGTACAATACGATGAACCAAGGCATGGGACAAAGCCAACCGTATATGGACTTTCACCAGCAACATATCTCGGGGGGGCAACCACAAGCTCCGCAGACGGTCACTTCGGGAGGATTGTCACACTACCCTGCCCATCAACAACCACCATTGCTCCAGCCTGGGCATGGGGCTTATTCTCCAGCTCAGGGCTCATTTGGTCAGTATGGCTACGCGAATGGGGTTTCTTCACCCCAGTCTGCTGGGCATCCAGCGTCGGCCCCAATGATGGGCTCCGGGGTACAAGCGCAACTGCTTCCTCTACCAGGTCAGCAAGGACTCATTCCAAGCCCTGGTGCGTTAACTCACTTAGGTTCTTCGTTAGCCATGGCGCCCAACTCGCAAGCGACATCTGGGCCTGGGGGTGTCCCTGGCGGACAGGGGTTCGCACCTCCAACGTTCGACACGACGGGTCAGGTTGCTCCGCCTGGCATGAAGCCACGAGTCACGGCGACCTTGTGGGAAGACGAAGGAAGTTTGTGTTTCCAGGTCGAGGCAAAGGGTGTCTGTGTCGCGCGGCGAGAGGGTACGCATTGTCGTTCTTAGGATTCTATCCGGAGTATTTTTTTTGAGTTATACGGTTTCTCATTTGGAAGCTGCAACCTTCGCTTCGTTGTATCACGCTAACGCCCGCTCACAGATAATCATATGATTAATGGAACGAAACTGCTTAATGTCGCTGGGATGACTCGAGGACGGAGAGATGGAATACTCAAGAGTGAGAAAATGAGGCATGTCGTCAAGATAGGGCCGATGCATTTGAAGGGTGTATGGTACGCACGACTCAACCAATTTTCCTTTTGTTGGGTTGTGGGTCAGGTTCCGCGAGCCTCCACTGATGTTCAAGTCAGGATCCCATTCGAGAGAGCACTTGATTTTGCAAACAAGGAGAAAATAACAGAACTTCTGTACCCGCTTTTCGTCCACAATATTGGCGCTCTGCTGTATCACCCGACAAATCAACACCGCACAAATGCGGTCCTGCAAGCTGCCGCAGAGCGCCGCCGACAAGACCAGCAGCACCAGTTGCGAACATCGCAGCCTTCGCAGCCTCCTTCGCTTCACCACCACCACTCAATGCACAATCCTCATCTTCCCGGACCGCCCCATTCGATTGCTCCTCATCCACAATCGGGACGTCCGGGGTTGGAACGTGCGCATACTTTCCCAACCCCACCTACGAGCGCTTCAAGCATGATGGGAATGGCGAGCCAAGATGGCTCATTCCAATGGAACGGACAGAGCATGGTATCAGGTGTTGCTCAAGGTAACCCACCTCTAGCTATTGACACTGGCTTGAGCAACGCGCGCCCAATGCCAACTACACCAGCCACAACTCCTCCTGGAACTTCCGTTCAAAACATGCAACAATATCAGGGTGGACAAGGTTACGACAATCCGAGGTCGATGTACTCGGGTCCTCCACCATCCCAAACCCAATACGTCCCGCAGCAGAATATCGCCCAACAGAATATGGCTAGGTTCGGACCTACGTTGCAATCTAACCATTACATCAAGAGTGAGATGGGTCCGCCTTCTGCTCGTGGGCCTGGATCTGGTGCAGATTCTGAGCATCAAAATGACACGAAGCCGGATGGTCTAATCGCTCACAGCCAGGGAAACGAACAGGTGGGTCACGGCACGGGTGAGGAAGAAGCGGAGCACGAGACAGAGCAAGATGCAGAATACACGCACGATAATAATGCCGCTTATGCCAATCGTGGCCCATATAATTACTCTGCTGGACCTGGAGTTGGGTCCTTGCAAGGAGAGCATCCTCACCTCTCCCCAGAAATGACTGGTTCCCCGAACAACCAGGCTGGCTCGGGAAGAGCAACACCTCGAACGACAGCAACTTCACAGCAACAATGGGTGCAAAATACGGGGTTTAATACGCCGCCGAGAGCCGCGCCTACGACAAGCGCCATGCATCAACAGCCTCCACGAAGCTTGTATAGTGTTGTGGGAAGTAATGATCAACGTGTGGAGGCTTCGAATGGAACCTCTGGAGGTGAGGGCTACTCTTCTCAGCCTGGATTAGGAATGGCAATGCAAACAGGCTATAATCCCCAGCAACCAACCATGAACGGCTCTACAAATAAGCGAATGCGCGAAGTTGACGACGATGATGAACATGGTTCTCGACCCTCGAGCCGTGGCGCCGGTGGCGACACGGGGGTTGACGGAATCAAACGACGGAAAACGATTCGTGAAGGCTCCGCCCCTGACGCTGGTGGTGCTATGGGCTCAAGTGCTTTTGACAGGGATGCTGTCGGACGTCTTAATCGGACGAGACCAACCATTTCGCAACGACGTCGATAATTCAAATGTCACCAACTTTATAGACTTTTGGGGGCAAAAGTGTTACTGTAATCCTTCGCTATTTCGTGTACTGGAGCCGCCCTCCTGGCGGTCAAGATGAAACCCATGGGTCGAAATAAAAAGTTCCCCATTGGATACGATGTGATGCAGCGAGCTTATCGTTTTTTCTCGGACTTTTGCATTTTAACGTTCTACTTTGCTTTCTGAGAATACTTTTTTACGCTTTACCTACCTACGTGGATTCTCATGGATCACACAGCCTGAGGTTGTCCCTCTGAACTCTCTTATCTCATTTTCGCTACCTCCCTCTTACGATAACCTCATCATCTCATCAAAAACCGCTGTCTTCATCCTCCACAACAAATCCGGTGAAATGGTACTTTGAAACGCACGATCTCCCCCCCTCTCCCCCCCATTTTTTTTTTTCTCAGTGTCTAAAAATCTACACCGTAACGGTTGTGCTTCTATTATCAGGAATACCTTAACGAACTTAACGAACCCCGTTTTTAAATTGCTCTCTCGTTCCCCCGACTGAAATCACCAAACGAGGCTTCTTCTTTAACCCAAAAAGAGCTTCCCTTATTTCTGCTCCCTGTCACTTAAAGATGGTCAACTGTTGTTGTTTGTTCATTTCCTTTTTCCCTCTCTCTTCATCTCTTCGTCCCATTTAAAACCTTGGCTGGGAGAAGAAAAAAATGAACGCGAGATCGAATATATTGATGACTTTGAACTTAAGAAAAAATTAATTCGATCAACGCGTTCGTGCCCCCCTCCTTCTCCCTGCTCAATAGGTTGAATGAGAATGATGGAGAATTTATAATTTATGGGAAAGAAAATTTAAAGCGTTTATCAAGAACAATCACTCACCCGGCCACCCTTTTTTTAGGAGGCACAGAAATTACTATAAAATAACCCTTTCCTATGCGGTGTTACCCCCGATCAATCAATCAAATCGTTACGCTGGACTCACCAAGCAAAGCAACAGAACTGGGAGAGTAAGACAGAAAGTGCCAAATATATATATTATTATCTTTGCGAAAGAAATCCCTCGTCCCCGGGTGTCTCTCTCCTCCCTACTAAGAAAATAGTTCATTTGTCTGTTGGTGGGACGCTAGAGATCAATTTCTGTAAGCATTGACGAATACTCAAATATCTGACTAGGGCAAGCCCTTTCGCAGTCCCCTCGCATCGCCAATTTGCTGACTAATCTATAACCCCCCAAACCCAGGGGAACGCCGCGAAGTTGGCTAGACCTTAACGTACAACCACTAAACGGGGGTTCAGCAACAAGAACACTATCAAAAATGTAAGTACCTTCTGCTTCATACTGGCCGGTATTGATTCAACATAATGCTATGCCTTCTGCCCTCTGGTAACTTCGACCCGCGGACAATTTGGATTGGCATCCACTCAACTCATTTGGCACGCGCTGAATCCATCAAGAACGCCATTCTAACATATCCTCTACTTATCCAGGGTCAACCTCCGCACACAGAAGCGACTCGCAGCCTCTGTCATCGGCTGTGGAAAGCGCAAGATCTGGCTCGACCCGAATGAAGTCAACGAAATAAGCAATGCCAACTCCCGCCAAACCATCCGCAAGCTCGTCGCCGATGGCCTCATTATTCGCAAGCCCACGACTATGCACTCGCGTGCCCGGACTCGGGCTCTTGCTGAGGCAAAGCGTGCAGGTAGACATACGGGCTTTGGCAAACGAAAGGGTACTGCGAACGCACGTATGCCTAGGTACGATAACCTGAGTATTCTATATAGTGGAGATAAACTGTGATGATTATATTCTGGAGTGCTGGAGATTAACAAGTTATTTTCTCTACGATAGCCAAGTCTTATGGATGCGCCGTCTCCGTGTCTTACGCCGCCTCCTCGTAAAGTACCGTGCCAGTGGCAAGATCGACAAGCATCTCTACCACGAACTCTACCATCTCAGCAAGGGTAACACCTTCAAGCACAAGCGCGCCCTCGTCGAACATGTAGGCGACCCCTCTCATCCATCTCATTCAGAAAAAACGCAGCAACACACTAACACGCCTCTTAGGTCCACAAAGCCAAGGCAGAAAAGGCTCGTGAGAGGATCCTCAAAGAAGAGATGGACGCCAAGCGGGCAAAGACCAAAGCTGCACGCGAGCGGAGACAGGCCAGAGTCACAGAGAAGAGAAACGCACTTGCGGGCGGAGACGACGAGGATACCAAGGAGTAGACGTATCTACCGGAATGGAAAAATTGCGAGGGTCTATGGAACATCTTTTTCCCTGTGCTCTGTCGGGTTTGGCTTGTACATCGAAGAATATCGATGAGGAATTGAGATTCTCGGTTTAAGCCACTCAACTCACTCTGACAGCGGCCATCTACACTAAAAGCTTATTGTTAAGCACTGAAACCTTAATAGCTGGTCGTTGATTCGGAAATAAAGACGTTGAAATTGCGGTTTCCAGTGTTTCGGACAAAAGCATTCACGTTTATAGTGAGAAAGAACCCTTGAAATCCCAAGCACCCTGCCTTCGCGTCCGTAGTGTAGTATGTACACCCCCTACGACATTTCATACAAGAGTCCATCGCGATGGATTAATCATCTTCGCCAGTCTCCTCCACATTAACCTCCTCTTCATCGCTCGTAGCCTCGAAGTTCTTTTTTCGCGTATCCTTGACTCCGTTCTTCTTGGCCCCATTGGCTGTCTTCGATTTTGATTTCCTCACGTCGTCGTCACCCTCTTCGTCATCCTGTTCCTCCAACTCGTCTCCTACATTGTTATTATTATTGTCAACGGCTTCGAAAACCGGCCGGACCACCTCTTCGCCCTTGGCCTTTAGCGCGGCTTCGATCTCTGGGAGCACCGTTATGAATTTGGCGTATTGGTCTATAGGCATGGAGATCCCCTGGTTGGGTTCGTGAAAACCGAGTTAGATACATGATGATATTAGGACAAACGAGAAAAGACATGGATTTGCTGTTATTCGGTAGAGTTGGATACCTTTTTCCCAGGTAGATGCTTCCCGTCCTTCTCATAGTACTCGCGAATGCCGACCATTCGCATGCCCTTGAACTCTGAGATCGTCACGCGGCGATTGTTGGAGATCTGATGGATCATTGATTCCGTCAGTGCTCACGCGTCTGCAACACGTCCATACAACTCCACGCGATAAAGGCACCACGAACTTCCCAGAACATATCCCCTCTATCGTCAATATCTGCAGACCCCAATGTTTCCGGCTTCGCAGCTTTCTTCTTCTGCTTGGAATTGGGGTTTTCCTTCGATCCCGCAGTCGTCTTGACGCGCTTTGATAGCGGAGCATCGTCGCCTGATCCGTCGCTGTTGACAGCAAACCCACCGTCGGAGCCGTAGTCATTTTCTACATCTCTAGCAGCAGAGCGTTTCTTTGACTTGTGTCTCACAGGCATGATGTTTCGTGATTGGTTTTCAAGGCGGTTGCGGATCGAGCGATGGAGTTTGGGAGACGCGACTCCGATTTCAAAGCAAGATTAGCACAATTTACATCTTGACAGGAGTCAGACATGAGCATGAGGCAAATGTTTTTTTGGCTCATGCTTGGAACTGTCACTGGGTTCTTCTAGGCTTCCGCATACTTGAATACCAAAAGGAAAAAAAGAGGGCATTTTTGACCCCATTGTTCTTTTTGGCATACGTACTACAGTTTTTAGGTGGCAAAAATTGAAACGCCGTGAAGGTATTGTATGAATGGAGTTGCGCGTCCAGTCGCTAATCGACCCCGCCACTAAAGCGGCACTGCCATCTACTATGCTAAGACTTGGCGCAACGTCAGCCCACATGAATGTAGCGGCGAGGGGCCTGGGGCATCTTGTTTGACTCTGCCAGAAACTGACTACGAAAGACTCTATATCAATCTCATTTCGTCCATTGTTCCTTTGCTGAAGTTACCACGACCAGTGTCGAAGAGGCAACACCGTAGCCATGAATATTATCAAGTTACAAAAGTAAGCCCCTCTTATATCGAGCATTCCGCTCGCTTCCATTCATATGTCCCGCTTTTCGCTGATGAAGCCTGTTGCAGAAAATATCCCCAGTTCCAGCAGGGTGAGATCTTTGGGCTGCAGGATTCCTTTCGCAAACTCGATGTCGATGACAAGGGATATCTGGACGAGGCGACAACCATTAAGGCTACCCAACAGATAGAAAACCAGCCATACGATGTGGTCAGACAGGCGCTGAAAGAGGTGGATTTGGATAGTTCGAGAAGAGTGGAACTAGAGGATTTTGTTGACGTGGGTTCCCCCTTCAACTACCACTGTATTTTTGCGCTGAGCTAATATTTGCATACGCTTCTAGCTTATCTCCAAACTTCGTGTCTCTTCTCCAGCGCAGCAACGCATGTCCACAGGCCCGCAGAAATCCACCGCTAGCCCAGGGAAAGCGCCACAATCCTCACATGGACTCGGACACAGCTCAAAATCAAGTATTGGCGGGAAGATTCAAGTGCAGGGATCCTCGTCTAATGTCACACATACAATCAACGAAGATGAGCGTACTGAGTTCACACGTCACATCAATGCCGTTCTGGCCGGGGACCCTGACATTGGCAGTCGTATCCCCTTCCCCACAGACACGTTTGAGATGTTCGATGAGTGTAAGGACGGGCTGGTACTGGCAAAACTCATCAACGATAGCGTGCCTGATACGATTGATGAACGGGTTTTGAATAGGCCAGGAAGGAAGCTCAAGTCACTGAATGCATTTCACATGACAGAAAACAATAATATTGTCATCAACTCTGCAAAAGCAATTGGATGCTCCGTGGTGAACATCGGAAGTGGGGACATCATTGAGGTCAGGGAGCACTTGATCCTCGGCTTGATCTGGCAAGTTATTCGACGTGGACTGTTAGGCAAAATCGACATTAAGCTACATCCGGAACTTTACAGACTTTTAGAAGATGATGAAACTCTAGAGCAATTTCTGAGGCTCCCTCCGGAGCAGATTCTGTTAAGATGGTTCAATTATCACTTGAAAGCGGCTAAATGGGACAGAAGGTTAGCATTTGCATCTTGGCTTTCCCCAGCCACTGCTCCCCTTAACGGATTCGGATAGACCCCGCTGACATTGCCTATTCCCTTCGCTTAGAGTCGCCAATTTCTCACGAGACGTTCAAGATGGTGAGAACTATACAGTTCTCCTCAACCAGCTCGCTCCAGAATACTGTTCCCGTTCCCCTCTCCAAACCCGCGATCTCCTCCAACGTGCAGAAGAAGTCCTCCAAAACGCCGACAAGTTAGGCTGCCGCAAATTCCTAACCCCTACCTCCCTTGTAGCTGGAAACCCTAAACTTAATCTCGCCTTCGTCGCGCATCTCTTCAACACCCACCCAGGTCTCGACCCGATCACCGAGGAAGAGAAACTCGAAGTCGAGGACTTCGATGCCGAAGGCGAGCGTGAAGCCAGAGTCTTCACTCTCTGGCTCAACTCCCTTGACGTCCAACCCGCTGTCAACTCCCTGTTCGACGACCTCCGTGATGGCACGATCCTCTTGCAAGCTTACGACAAAGTCATCCCAGGCAGCATAAATTGGCGTCACGTCAACCGCGCCCCTGCGCATGGCGGTGAACTGATGCGCTTCAAGGCCGTCGAGAACACTAATTACGCCGTCGAGCTGGGCAAACAGCTCCGCTTCTCTCTCGTTGGTATTCAAGGCGCCGATATCACCGACGGCCAGCGCACCCTGACCCTCGGCATGGTCTGGCAGCTCATGCGCCGCGACATCAGCGAGACTCTCGCCGCTCTCGCCCAGCGCCTCGGGAAACGCGAGATCTCGGACGCCGAGATGGTCAAATGGGCTAACGACATGAGCCGCAAGGGTGGTAAGTCCTCTAGCATCCGCAGTTTCAAGGACAGTTCCCTGGGAACTGGCGTCTTTCTACTGGACGTCTTGAACGGCATGAAGAGCAGCTACGTCGACTATGACCTTGTGACCTCTGGCAGGAACGACGAGGAGGCTTATCTGAACGCCAAGCTGGGTATCAGCATCGCGAGAAAGATGGGCGCGACCATCTGGCTGGTACCGGAGGATATCTGTAACATCAGAAGTAGATTGATTGTCACGTTTATCGGTGAGTTTCTCTCGGATTTTTGATAATCTTGCCCGAATTCTAGCCCCCTTGGAGTACTGAAAAGACCATAAGCTAACTGATTGGCTCGTTAATAGGGAGTTTGATGGCAACACATGAGAAGATGTGAATCAGTAGTCGTTGTTGAGCTTAGTGCTGCAGGAGCGGCTGTTGAAAACATATGGGATTATTCCGGCGAAATGAAAGATGGGACATGTGGTTGTCTTTGTACCTTTTTTCTTCTTTCTCTCCCATTTTTCCTATGACGAAAAGGGGCCAAATTCGTCGAGCAAAGCATCAGCGGGGCTGTGACGTGATGGTAGTATTCTTCTTCGAGAAGACTCTCATTGAATACAAAATTTTCTTTGATTCTGGAAACAGACAGGAAGAAAACTAATCTCTCAATTCTCCAGCGACTGTCTTGATGTCTTATATGTGGAAAGACTAGTTAACCCCATTCGTTGGCCTATCGAGCTACGCTGCCGTCATATCTCCACGCACTGAGAACCCACGGCTCACCTGCGATTACAAGGTGATCTGATAGGGGACGCCTCACTTCCTTGAGGATATCCTCGCTATCGTAGCGTTTCTCGGTTGAGAAGATGTCGTCGGTCCTGCAGGCAGATATGATGAGCTGGCCCTTGATAGCTCGCCGTTCAGTAGGAGTCCCGAACGACGGGTGTGCGACATAAGCGCAGGTGATAGCGGACAGCGTACTGAGGGTTTTTGTTTTTGGCGTTCGGAAATTAGCCTTGTGATAGACATTTTTGATCTCTCAAGAGTGCTGCGGGCGGAGGGCAGGAGAGAGAAGAGGGGTGAGGGAATAAGAGGTGGTCACCACCAACGTAGCGCCAAACAGGATCCACCTTATGGAATTGATAGCCCACCGACCGTTTCATTAGATCAAAACACGGTTCCGGGTTTAACTTCGCCGGATCTCCATGGGAGAGGTCTGGTATCACCACGAGGTAACCGCTGGCGGCGAATTGGTCTGAGATGCTGTGTATGGCAGTGGTATTGGTTATGATTTTTATGGGATTTCTTTTGAGGGGCGGATGAAATGTCCGGATAGTTGGAGGATCGTGTTGGTATAGCCGGTCAGAATTAGTAATAGTTGGAGAGAGGAGAAACTGTATAAGATGGTTCCTTGAAAGGTTTTAACCCAATGGGATTTCTTGTGGGCTTGACGGATTAGGAACAGGGGCTTGAATTCGGTAGATGCAATCACGTGTCACAAGACGTCATAGAGAATTGTTAATTTGACAAGCTGCTGTTTTATGAGAAAACGACTGTTCCTATTTCCTGAGATCTTCAATATCTAGGTCATACCCCACTAGGATCCCTACTTTATCTCATGAAAGCTTCTAGATAAGTCGAATTGGCTAGCCGTCTAAGTTCCCTTGTCAAAACCCTTCTAAACCGCAGCATCCCCAATCTTCCTACATTCGAACAGCCATCGAAATCTTCAAACGCTTGGCCGTCCAAGGAGGAGGCCGGGCGAGGCCGGCCATCTGAGGCTATGGCCACGCCGGATAAGAAGCCATATCTTTTACCCGGCTTTGCTTCCCCTTGGCAGAGCTCACCGAATACAAGAAGCTCGACACCTCAGTTTGGTAATGAGATCACCGGAGAGGGGCACTTGGGGATGCAACAGGGAGGAGATCATACTGTCAGCCACAGACACTGGTTAAGCTTGAAGAAATATCCACTAGATTGTCCACCATTAAATGCGAGATGGTTTTATGCCGTTGATGTGAGCATTTGACCCCTTCTTTGTTTCACAATTCCCAAATTATTCGATAGAGTCAAACTAAGTCATACGTCTTGAAAGGTTCCCAAACGGAAACCAAATCAAGTTCTGCGGCCGGATGACAAGCCTCCTCCAGCACCAAAGAAGTTCGTTGCGTTCAGCCCCCACGATTCTCGGTCTATCGAGAGCGCGTTCCAGAAGCTTGTAGATGATGGGAATAATGCAGAGCAAGCCACAAGCAAACAAGAAGGTGAGGCTGGTGGGAGCTTACCTCAGGGAAATATCAGACAGCGCAACACGAGCATTGGTGGAGAGGATGAAAGGGTAGACGGTGGAAAGGTTAAGGTGCCTGTGAATGAAGATTATTTGTTTGACGTTGATATTGAAAAAAGAGAGCTGGGACCTGTTTACTGGCTAGGTCCTATATATGATGTCAAACGAGGAACCTGGTTCTATCAGGGTCGGTAGAGTTGTCAACACCCCCTAGCGAAAAGTCCCATGCTAATTGTGGGCTCGTGGAACAGAGGGCTCGGCTCTTAGGCCATGCGAAGAGAATTTAGCTGCACAACTTGAGGAGGGATATTTAAAAGTAAAACCATTTCGATATGACAGCCAAAAGTCCAGTGCAAGCCAACCTAGGTCACAGCCTACGTCCCTGAAATCCGGAGAAGATCTGAAAACTCCTGTTGGCGAAGAGTCTACGGAAATTTTGGCTTCTGGGGGGCCTTTGGTGGATTTCAAGGCCCCACTAGCACTGCCTAGCGCGATTAATGAGTCTCCTACGCCACCACAACAGGCCCAACCGCTGCAAAGATATCGGTTGTTTGGCGCCTACATGAACTCCGTTGTTACATATCAAGATTCCACTACTGCCTGGCTACTTACAGATGACTTTTTAACGAGAATGAGCAGTACTGTCTATCAGCGCTTCGTAGGTGGCGGATATCTTAGTGGTGTCAAGATCGTAAGAGGCTACACCGAACCCGGAAAACCTAAGGAATCGAAGCCTGACAGCGAGAAACGACCTGATATCGCAGCCGGGTCTGTTGGGAAAGGCGGCCTTGACTCAAATCGCAACTTGAAGGCGGAAAATGCCTACAAAAGGCGGTCAGCTCCCCCAGGCATTGCGCCAGCCGAGACGTTGAAGCAGACATTAGCTACCCCTGAGTCTGAGAATTGCAGACAGCAACTGGAACGTGATATGTCTTCTTTCGTATCTTCTGTTGAGGCCGAAGATTTAAAGAAACAGGAAGAAGATGCTCGCAAGCAGGACGAAAGAGAGATGGAGGATGATTACCACGACGACCATGGAGAGGAGCAAGGACGTGAAATTGATTATCTGCTACTGGTTACCCATGGTATCGGACAACGACTGGGGTTACGTCTGGAAAGTGTGAATTTTGTTCACGACGTCAATGTGCTCCGCAAGACACTCAAGAGTGTGTACGCTGCCTCTGCAGATCTACGGGCTCTGAACTCTGAAGTCGACAAGCTGCCTAAGAATTGCCGAATACAAGTTTTACCCGTTTGTTGGCGGCATCTCTTGGACTTTCCGAAGCAGAGCATCAGGCAAAACCGGAGAGAACATGACCTAGGCGATGCTGACGGATACGGAGACGAAGAAGAGTACCCTAGTCTTGCAGACATCACAATTGAGGGGGTTCCCGCTGTACGCAGTCTGATCACCGACCTGGCGTTGGATATTCTTCTCTACCAAAGTGCTTACAGGGAACACATCTCCGGAATTGTTTTGCGCGAATGCAATCGGATATACAAACTTTTCTGCGAGCGAAACCCATCTTTCAAAGGCAGAGTTAGTCTCGTAGGCCATTCGCTTGGATCAGCGATTTTGTTCGATATCCTTTGCCGGCAGAAAGATGATACGAAAGTGGCTCACCCTCCAAAGACCAATCGACGAAAATTCTACCACAATCGCCCCGGCATAACCACTCAACAAGGCAAGGAGCTTCGATTGGACTTCCAAGTGGAAAACTTCTTTTGTCTAGGCTCTCCCATTGGATTGTTCCAGATGCTCAAGGGCCGTACGATCGCTGCTCGTCACATGCCTGAAGCCTTACCGTCGGAAAGTCCGCTTAATCCGGACCACATGGGAGATCCTTTCTTCACAGATTCTAACACTAAAGGTGATGCTTCTGGCAAGACCTCGAGTCCCATGCAACTCCCTTACACAGTTTCATCGCCCAAATGCGCTCAGATATTCAACATCTTTCACCCAACTGACCCAATAAGCTACCGAATTGAACCACTGATATCCCCTGCTATGGCAGCAATTAAACCACAGCCGCTCCCATACACAAAGAAGGGCATATTTGATGCACCGATGGGTCAGGGTTTTTCTGGCATTGGGACCAGAGTTGGACAAAGCGTTAGTGGGTTATGGACTAGCCTAAGCACAGGCATCGCCAGTAGCATCCTACATCGGAGTCTAGGGCTTACAGGAGAGGAATTATCGTCAGCTGCTCAGTCGAACCAGCCTCCTCAAGGCAAGGCCCCAATGTCTATAGGCGCTGGGACTAATATCTCAGGTGGAGGCGTCATTTCTCCTCTCCCAAATTCAGATATGGTTTCAGGGGATCAGAAGAAGTTACAAGTTGCCAGTGACGCACTGACCGCGAATGAACTCGGTGAGCATGCGCCTACTCTCATCGATTCCGAGATTCAGACCCTGTCTGCTAGATTTGAGAAGTCGCGAAAAAGCCACGAAGACAGTGACTTGGGGGAGTCAGCGCAGTGGCAGGAGGCGGAAGAAGGAAGACGGTTACGACACGAAGAGGCCAAAGTACGAGCGTTGAATTCTACAGGAAGGGTGGATTTTAGCATTCAAGAGTAGGTGATCATTTTCTTTGTGTTTTCAAACCCCTTCTTCGCCATAGGACTGACACTAACATCTGAGCCACAGAGGAGTTTTTGACATCTCTTTGATAGCGAGCATTGCAAGTCATCTGTCGTACTGGGCAGATGAGGATGTGAACCATTTTATGATATCACAGCTTCTATCACACCGTCAACCTGTGAAAAGGGATGTGAGATGATGTACGTAGTACATAGATATATTAGATTTTTATTTTTATTTTTACTTTTTGCCTACATAGGCGCTAGGCGAATGGCAAGGCTTTTTTAGAACTGGGGGTTTTGATGGTGAAAGGGGGATGTGAGTAGTTGTTATAGCAGTATCCATTAGGAGATAGGATGTGTATATGGAAGTAGATATAAACTTCTAGTTAAGCAGTAGGATAGCCTTAAGAGCGGCGTGGGGCACTTTTGGCGCCAAGACCATTGTTGGACCGGTTAACCACAGGCACCAAAACACCAAATACTACTAGTAGAACTCCACAATTTCTGTCTGACCTGAAGCTCTCAACATGGCTTGCACTCACGTCAACTCAGCAGGTAAGGCTCACCGACTGCTAGTAAATCTGTCTACTAATGAAACGCTTACTGTCATCAGGCTTGCGCCCTCCAGGACCGAACCAGGCTGTCTACCGGGAAGACTGTACGCAGTGCTTTGATTCCATAGTATTTCAACCCCTCTCGGGCGGCTTGTCCTCATCATTTCAATCTCAAGTCATCTTCTGAGCAAGTCGATAACCAAAGCCATTTGTTAGGATGACCCTACGGGGCTGAATGTGTGTCTCCATTGTTTCAATGGAGGGTGCACTGGCGAGAGAAACCACGCGCAGCTACACTATGAGAACCAAAAACACACACTGGTGCTTAACATTAAGCGGACAAGAAAGACGGTCAAGGTTCGTTACATACCTTTTTTGTGAGGTACACAGTGTTTGTCGGAAAAAGAGACTAACCTTCTTTCGCTCCAACCCAGCGCGATGAGCCACCTCAAAAGACCCCAAAGCTCGCAATTGCCGCGGAGACAGAAGCGGACCGATATGATACTGTGACGCAAGTGAGATGCTACGAGTGCCAGGTAGAAGACGTGGATAAAAGCTCTGGAAAGGTTGGCTACAGTGCAAGCAAGCAATAACCAGATTCGCAAAGCTAATGTCTTCTTGTAGTTACCTTTTGTCATCGACGGGGTGATGAATGCTCTGACATTCGCACGACAGGAAGAGGTGAAGGCCTGGGAACAAGAGTTTACTCCCTGTGAACATACTCTGTGCTTAGAGCAAATGGGATCCAAGAAGATTAAATCGCAGGGTACGTAGATTCATATCTCCGAGAGCCGATTCCTTAAAAGCAAACACCACTAAAGCTCCTGGGAATCGATAGACCTTGGTCATTGCTCAATGTGCAATCTCAAAAGCAATTTATGGCTATGTCTTCAGTGCGGAAATCTTGGTTGTGGGCGTGAACAATTTGGAGCTGTGGAGGGTAATTCTCACGGGCTTGCTCATTCGGTCTTAACAAACCACTCTGTTGCGGTCAAACTTGGCTCGATTACACCAGATGGTACGGCAGATATCTTCTGCTATGCTTGTAACGAGGAGCGGACTGACCCTGAGCTTGCGGCTCATCTGGCTCAATGGGGTATCAATATCTCCGAGAGGGAAAAAACAGAAAAGAGCCTTACCGAGATGCAGATAGAGCAGAACCTGCGTTGGGAGTTCTCAATGACAACGGTGGATGGGAAAGAGCTGAAACCTCTTCTCGGAAAGGGGCTTACTGGTCTGAAGAATCTGGGAAATAGCTGCTACTTGGCTAGTATCCTTCAGTGCCTATTTGCTCTACCGCAGTTCCAAGAACGATATTACCACCCATCCGACCCTCTTCCAATTGCTCAGCACCCGGCCGAGGATCTTGAGACGCAACTCAGGAAACTCGCGGATGGCCTACTTTCAGGGCGTTATTCTCGGCCAGATTCCGATGTGATAGTCTCTGAGCACACCCCGGAAGTCCTATATCAAAAGGGGCTTGCGCCGGCTATGCTGAAGGCCTTGGTCGGAAGGGGACATGAAGAGTTTGCTTCAATGCGTCAGCAAGACGCCTTTGAGCTTTTACTTCACCTTTTCAAACTTATCACCCGTTCCAAACACCCAGGGCCCTTCAGTGATCCGGTGAAGGCCTTTCGCTTCGTTTTAGAGCAACGTCTGCAGTGTTTAAGGTGTAAGAGAGTCAAATACAAGAGTGATGAGCAGGATAATATCTCCATCCCTGTTCCTGTTCGGAGGATACCACAGCAAGCTAGAACAGAAGACGGAAATGGAAAGGATACAAATAAAGACGAGTTCGAGCCAGTAACAATCAAGGAATGTCTCGACATCTTCACGGGTGCGGAAATCGTTGAGCTCAATTGCTCGTCATGCGGAAGTAAAGATGGCTTCTCGAAGCGTTCGCTATTCAAAACCTTTCCTGAGGTCCTTGCGGTCAATGTTCGTCGTTTTGAACAAGTCAACTGGGTCCCGACAAAACTGGACGTACCTGTGGTTGTTGGAGATGAACCCTACACTCTAGATCAGTACAAATCTCCTGGGCTCCAACCCAACGAAGAGCTTATCCCTGAAGACAGCGATAAGCTATTTGTCCCAAATGAAGCCGCGATGGGTCAGCTTCAGGCTATGGGCTTCTCTCATGTGCGCTCTGAAAAGGCCCTTCATGCTACTGGTAACAAGGATGTTAATGAGGCTATGAACTGGGTACTTTCCCGCTTAGATGATCCCAACATAGATACTCCAGTTAAATTAAGTGGCGGTGACAGCAGCAGCGGAGCAGCTGGTGTGGACCCTGAGAAAATTGAGATGCTGGGAGCGATGGGCTTCTCACCGCCTCAATCTCGAAAGGCTCTGAGGGAGACTGGAGGAGATTTGGAGAGGGCCATCGAATGGCTGTTCAGTCATCCTGACGATCAGGGAGACTTTGAAGAGGACAGCAACGACACAGCAGCTACGAATGAACCAAAGGGAAAATCTCTCCCAGGAACTGAGACTCTCCCTGCTCGTTTCCAGCTGCATTCTATCGTCTGTCATAAAGGAGGGTCAATTCATGCTGGGTGAGTTTCCCAACAGACTTTGGAGGTATCGGAATTTTGAGTTGCTGACATCTTTGTAGACACTACGTGGCCTTCATTCGCAAGAATGTGGGTGGCAAACATGGAGATTCTTGGGTCCTCTTCAACGACGAGAAAGTTGTCGAGGCGGCTGACGTCGAAGAGATGAAAAAGTTTGCATATGTCTACTTTTTCCGTCATTTGCCCGAGGGTGAGCCCGCTTAATATTCAGATAGCCCGTACGTAAACAAATTGTTGCTATGTTACCGGGGTATGTTGCAAACTAGCCTTGATAGCGATAATATGCCTCCTGCTCAATAGCTATTCAGTCTCTGAGCTACAGATATCAGTCGCTCATGGGATGGTAGGCTTGAGAGGGCTAGCACTCGTAAGGAGAGATTATGTGAGGTTAGCTAAATACAAGAAAAACAAGAAATTGAATCGACTGTAGAGAAATCTCCGTTCTCTTACCTCTATGTGAACTATTTTCTTAATGTAGTCCGGAGACAGCTTCCTATCCCCTAATTGAGACATTGAAAACTTCAAAAGTGAATGCAAATAATCTCACAAGGCGGTCGTTCAAGACCACACCCCCAAACAGAAAAAGAGGACAGAAGAAAGAAAAACAAAACAATCTTGCAACCTACCCAGCTAACTTCCTCGCTCCACCCAAAAAGAAGCTAAAGGAGTTAGTCTAGACCCCTACACAGCGCTGCTAACTGGAGGAACTCAATGGCCAAGATAGTAAAACTTTGTAGGAAAGCTACAAAATTTTCATATAGAAACCCATCCTCACTTCAAAACAAAAACGAAAGTGTGGAAATATGGATGAGATATTTAGTAAAGAATCGAACCAAGAGTATGAATGAGGCGTTACAACCGTTAGTTAGGTCACTGGGCTAGGTTAGGGGCGTCGTGAAGGAATAGGATGGGAAGGGGAAGATTGAGTTTTGTTATCTTTCGAGGAGGATAGAGGGAGTTCTTATGTCTGATTAAAGCACTTTTTCTCACAGATATTCAGAGCGCTCATTTAGGGAGCACACAAGCTTCGAACTTGCTCACAGGCAAAGCCGCTCGCATAGGATTCAAGAAAGAGCTCAAAGTGTTTAGAAAGAGAAAGCTAAAGATGTGTCACAGTTATGTGTGAACGAGATAGATATGTTCCCTGAGCAACCAGCTTCATGGTCACATTAAAAGTAACAGGGGGGGAGGGGGGGGGGGGGGGGGGGGGGGGTGTGACGAGGATATGCTTTCTATAACTGGTTGTGAAATAGCAATGTGATCCCAGAGTGGGTTTGTGACGAGTTGGAAGTTTAAAGGTGCGGAGAAAGAGAGGATTAAGACATCAAGAACCCCCCCCCCCTCCCCCTCCCTTGTTTTTTTAGACGGGGAAATGGTATAAAAGCTATTGGTTCGAGTGATATCTGGTATTCTGGTGCATCCCGAAGTCATTCCAGATATCGCTTGTCGTTCAACTAAGAACGATTTTATATTGTCTCGCGTCCTTGTGCATACACACACATGAACGGCAAGAAATCCGTATCCCTAGTACGGTCACGGAGGGGAGTATTGGATGCTTGGTCTAGCTACTCATAAGCCAAATCTCCCATAGGGAAGCATGCATACAACGACAATAACAAGATACTCTTTTGAAGCCTTCAAGAGATCATCATTCACTAAACGCAAGCCCTTAGACATGAGTGAAGCTGTGGTTTCAGAAGCGCCAGATGAACGAGAGGATTTATATCAGATACAGATGACGCACACGTAAAGGAGATAAATATTCCAATACACTCTCCTACATCCCTAGATGCATAAGTACCTACACATTCGAGTTCCAGAAAAAAAAAATGTTCCATTCCCAAAAATGAAATAAAATATAAAAAAAAAAAGACGAGGGAGATAGTATGAGCCCCTACATAGGGCCGCCAACCTGCCTCGAATACATATTAGCCTTGCGTATCCGAACATGCTCGGCAATCCCATGTAGAAGCTCATACTACCCATCCTCACTTAATAAATGAAAAAAAGCTAATGCGAATGAGAGGTTTAGTCCAGCAGGGAATCGAACCCGGAACCTCCTCGGTGTGAACGAGGTGTCATAACCGTTAGACCACTGGACTGGTTGGAATGGAGGGTGGTTAGTTGCGACGTAACGGTTTGTTTGTTTGTTGGGAAGGGTTATGAATAATTTATAATTCATGTACTCTCTCGTGTCCTTGTCAAGTACAGATGAATTTAGAGTGAACATGGAAGAGGTGTTGGGGGTGTTGCTTACAGTCGTTCACCAGCCAAATTCTCAAGAGAAGCATAGAATCACGTAGATCACATGACAACACATCCACGAAGAGACGTTAAGCCAGCAAAGAAAGCAATGTTCATTAAATGTAGGGAGCAGAGATAGAGCAAGTCTTGTATACATTAGCGTGGCGAACAACACGAATTAAAAATGTGACCCTCCGTTCTCATTCCATGCCAAAATTTCCAGCAGATTCGTCATGATATCGTGGCAACTATCTACCAGCCCATCATGATCTCATAGCAATTCCACCATAATTCCAAAGCGAGAGAACAAGCAAGTTTTTTTTGGTATCCTCCAGTGGAGGAATTTCTGTGTTTTTCGGCGTGCAACGAAAGAAAGTGAGAGGTGAAGGAGCAACGAAGTAAAAGCTTCTTTGGGTCTCCTGTGGAATCTTTGGCCATCCATCGGTATGTGGAGAAGCGTTAGGCGAGATGGTTTTCCAGTCTGAAGAAAACGTAAGGGGTAAAAGAAGACAGAACTTGAAGGTCTCCCCGTATGGACTCTGCGGACGTTTGTTCGTTTGTGAGGCGAGAAGGATTGAGGATCTAAAACTGAGTACAACGGCGAGGACTGGTGAGAGGTGTTCGAAGACAAGTTCCGAAGAGCTAGATCCGAAAGGTAACGAGCGGATATGACAGAAAATGAAATATAAAATCATGTCTACTTCTAGAAGTAGACGCTTTAAAGGAAGATCGTCAACGAATTGTTCCGGGAGAAACAAAGTGGTCATGAAGGATAAAAACCACAGTTGAAGAGATCCGGTACGAGGTCCTGTGGGCGATCCAGTGGAAGAAACAAGAAAAGAGAAGGAACCCAACTTTCCAGCATCAATCTAAACGTCTTTCCCAATAAGATGTTGACGTTAGGAATGGTAGAATTTGTTATAATTCCAATTTTTGGGGCCAAATAGTATCTCATAAGTTGGAATACTATCTTTGACTCTACGCTCCAATCTCTCTCGCTCACGTTTGTCAGTAATAAGTCCTGGAATCCTCAGCTTGGCCCTAGCGCACAACATTGTTTTCAGAAGGTCCTTTTCGACAGATTCTTTCATCTTGGTCAGGAGCAAGGGGCTCTGTTGACTCGGGTCCCGGAAGTGCAAAGGCCGGTCCTTGATCCCAAGGTATTCTAGGCCACGGATGCACTTGAGGTTTGTAAGGAAGGCGATGTCCTTGGATGTAATTCGGCGGCGCGAATCAAGAGTGATTTCCAACGATTCTAGATTTCCGCACCGCGTGCCGAGGATCTGGAAACAGCGCTGAAGGTGCTCGTCGTAAACGAACCTCCTTTCGTCAAGAGATAAATTGTTCACGTGATCAAGAGAGGCCTCGCTCAGGTGAAATATCACACTCCGTATGCATGATAGGTTGTACTTTCCGATAGTGGTCAAGAAACGTTCAACATCTTCATATCCAACTTGTTTCCACTTCGAGTCGAACCATCTGCCGCGGTATTGGGTACTTCTCTGGAAGATGAACTCATTGCAGCCGTAGAGGAATGCACCTCCTTCAATGCTGACCGTTCGGCATGTTCGTAGAAAAGCGGCGGAGTGACGAACCGCCACATCCCGATCGTTAATTGCTTTTGGTTCTTCTTCATCAGTAAATAATATCTGAAACTCCTTCTTTACGAAAAGAAATCCGTATATCATATTTCGAATCTCTGCGGGAAGGTCCAGAAAACCCTTTCTTGTATCTGTGACGGTCACCTCTACCCGCCGAGGGACCACAACCATAGGGTCGACCAGTCGAAAGTCCTCGTTCAGGCTTGCGATGTTGTTCAATCCCTGAACATCAACATAACAATCCCCTTCATCATCACTTTCGGTGATGATTCCAAGAACGTCTCTGATAGCTTTGACATCAAGTAGGTGATCGCGCCTCATAGTGTTGCCAAATTTCGCATTCATCGTCGCAAATTGGTTGATCGTGTTCGTACGGTAAGCTTTGCCTCTGTTGATGCACCTTTTTAGCTTCCGGAGGTCGAAGTCGATTAAAATCGGAAACTTCTGGTCCTCTGGAACGTTCAGCACAAGCTTTATTGACGGCCAGGAGATTGTGATAGGTTCTAAGCCTTGGGTGTAAGACACAACTGCCGCGACTGGCTCTCGTTTAGCTTCGTGGGTGGCGAGTGCGTCATCTAGTACGCCCTCCATCTCGAGCAAGGGTGTCTGGGGTGGATGTTTACCAAATGTGGTCTTCTTTGAAGTTGCCGCCTTTTTTGTCTTTTTCCTCTTCCTACGCGCCGCCGGGGTTACTGACGGGTCATCCGCCTCAGAATCGATATCCGGTCCGCTTTCTGTGTCGGCAATATATTCTAGCGTCTCCTTTGTGTCGACAAAACCGGCCCTGACCGGTGTTTTTCGATCTCGCATTGGTCGTCCAGCAGTGCTGCTCTCACCAGGCTTATCTGCCATAGATCCAAGAGCCATGACAAGACGTGATGCTATGTGAACAAATAAGTCATTGGCTCTCCAATCTTAGAGAAACTGACGAACCTTAGTCGATGTAAAACGATGACCCGTTGATATGGAGTATAAGCGGGCAGCGATAGAGCAGGTACAGCTGAATATACGACCAAGAGGTTAGCAAAGACCAACAAAAAGAATTTCAGCCAATAACAAAGACAAACGTGAGAATGCTCTCCAGCGCTGTGATTCTCTTGCTCATTGTATCAGGCATAAAGTACGCGCATTCTCACATACCTCACGTTGTGCAGTGTAGAGATGAGTCGCCCAAGCACAGAAACGTAATCGCGAGTAGGAGGATCTTACGAATCTTGATCACGAAAAGGCTACATCGAAGTAGCTTTAGCTACTGGCCAACAACACATGGATAGAATTCTTACCAGATAGAGTAGACTTGTAATAACAAAATGCAGGCAGATAATGGGCTTAGAAATTGTCAGTTTCTTGTAAATGGAATTGCCTGACGATGAAACCTATCACAGGAGATTAAACTGTGCCAGAGGACCTGTCCAAGACTTGGTGATGGCACGCTGCGGGTAAAGTAACGGACCTGTGAATGGATGTGATCAAGGAACTTGTACGTACCTCAAAGTCTTCACAAAACAGACGCGTTCGCGAGCTTTACTGCAGAGAGATACAGCCTTGATTGCAAAGAACGCGAATCAATGTAGGATCTTCATGCTGCTGGAATAAGGTATGGTTATAATTGCTAGATGTAGCAGACAAAGGATGCGATAAGAGTCGGTGTGAGCGAGTGTGTGTGAAGAAGTTGGTGAGCCACAAGAAAGAAGGAGAGCGCGTGTTATGCTGAAAATGCAGGACCCATAACAGATAGTTACCCTGCCCAACCCTTTTGTCATATGTTGACCCAATAAGAAAAGAAGCGTAAAGGTAAAACACAAACAAGGGAAAAGGCCTTTTGCGTTCTGAACAGTGGGAGATAAAACCACGGGAGAACCCTCGTGGGCAGACGCAAAATTGATGGATGCCCTAAAGAACCGCTACCATCATCAGCTTCCACTAAGATAAAAGGCTCTTTCCCAGTGACAAGCAGCCTGATCATGCCATCCCTTCATGGAAGCTCCGTCCGCGCTTAATCATTGCAAAAGGCAAAATAAAATAGCACAATCGCACCATTCCTTCCCAATGTTACTATGCGAGTTTCAATCGGAGCTTGACTGAGATATTGAGGATAACATCCCCAGAGTAGATACCCCTTAATGAGATAAGTGCATGCCAATTTCTTCTGCAGTGCCTCACAACACCCCTCGACCAGTAGCAACAGCTCCCACACGTTGCCAGAGGACCTGCGAATACAAAAAATCGGCACTGCACTTTAAGTTCCCACAGAGCCTTCACCTCTCTGGACATCTGCGACTTCTTGAATGATATACTTTCCATGATCCAAGCATTGAAGCAGCGAATGAAAAGCTTTTTTGGTGATTTAGAGGTGGCAAACCGGCGAAAGAAGACGATATAGGTATGCTAGTAAATATTACACTAAACAACAAGATAACATATATGCTATTTCTTATTAAGTCGATACAGATCTCATCTCAGCTTTAAACGATAGGAGGGATATAGAGGACACAACTCAATGTCCAATCAGCCAGTCTCAAATTGCCCCTTGTAAAGGTGGTGTTGAGAGCCCGGAACATCTCAGCATCGCCCACTCATCTCAGCCCAGAAGCTGAAAGAACGAGAGCTGTAATTGTCGCAGAGGCCATCTCGTCATTTTGGATTTAGTTGTGTGAAGAAGGGAGTAAGGACGTTGGATGCGGTTTTAAGACGGGATTCTTGGCACTCGGAAGCGGCTATGCCAAAGTGGGGTACGAAGTACATACATACATAGCAGATCGTGTGCAAAACAGGACTACACCTGCTAGAGAGCTATAGAGCCAATTCTCTCTTAAGCTCTCACAGCACAAACAACAACCATAATGCCTTTCTGCTCCTCTTTGGTTTCGCGGTCGATGCGCACTCGAGCTGCTTCGAGAGTCAGTCAATTCAGGTGCACCAATGAGTCGAGATCGCGGATAATAGGATGGCGCGGACTGGCTTCGATAGCCACTGATAAACAACAGAAAGTATGTCCCTGAGCATACCCACCTTTCTCAATTTGCCAGAAGCACAGTACAAATGCTCAATGTGTCTCCCAGTTACTTGCTGCGCACCTTGAAGAGGCGGACCCAACGGTGTTTGAGATATTACAAAAGGTACAAATAATCTTCTCTTCGAATGGTCTAGTAAGGTCAACTCGGGCAGTGCTAAGCATTCGACTTGTAGGAGAAGAAAAGGCAGAAACATTTTATCAACCTCATTCCATCCGAAAATTTCACCTCACAGGCAGTCCTCGATGCCCTTGGTAGTGTTATGCAAAGTGTGCTTTTCCCTTCTCAATGATCATGACATTAATTATCGCAGGCTCCCTCGTACTGACTGGCTTCTGATGTAGATAAATACTCTGAAGGCTATCCCGGCGCGAGATACTACGGAGGAAATCAATTCATAGATGAAGCAGAAAGATTGTGCCAACAACGGGCACTAGAGACATTTAGACTAAAAGAAGAGGAGTGGGGAGTCAACGTTCAGCGTATGAAAATCCCTTTTAGTCGTGAGCTCAATTTACCTGAAAAGTATCGTGACATATTAAATATATACAGCTCTCTCTGGATCTCCTGCAAATCTCTATGCATACTCTGCTGTCTGCGCCACTCATGACCGCATCATGGGACTTGACCTGCCCCACGGCGGCCACCTTTCTCACGGCTACCAAACACCCACCAAGAAAATATCCATGATCTCTAAATACTTCGAAACCCTCCCCTACCACCTTGACCCGTCGACCGGCCTCATTGATTATAATGGTCTTGAAGATCTTGCCTCACTTTACCGCCCTAAGGTCATCGTTGCCGGCACATCGGCTTATAGTAGGCTCATCGATTATGACCGTATGCGCAAGATCACAAATAAGTCCGGTGCATACCTCCTGAGCGATATGGCACATATTTCTGGCCTAGTTGCAGCAGGCGTTATTCCCTCTCCATTCCCTCACAGCGATATAGTTACTACTACGACCCACAAATCCCTTCGTGGTCCTCGAGGCGCCATGATCTTCTACCGTCGTGGCGTACGGCACACTGACCTAAAAAGCCAGAAACAAGAGCTGTATAATCTAGAGGAGTCAATTAACGCCTCTGTTTTTCCCGGCCATCAAGGTGGACCACACAATCACACCATCACCGCCCTGGCTGTCGCTCTGAAGCAGGCACAGAGTGATGAATTTAAGGAGTATCAAAGGATGGTGCTTAAAAATGCTAAAGCGTTTGCAGATCGACTAGGTAATTCCAAGGCTCAAGGCGGACTTGGATACAACGTTGTATCTGGCGGCACAGACAACCATCTAGTACTTGTGGACTTGAAAATGCAGGGCTTGGATGGAGCGCGCGTTGAGCGTGTCTTGGAACTCGTCGGCGTCGCCAGCAACAAGAACACTGTTCTTGGTGACAAATCCGCCATGAAACCCGGTGGATTACGTATGGGCACTCCCGCGATGACCACGCGAGGTTTCGGGCCCGAAGACTTTATTCGTGTAGCAGAGGTAGTTGACCGTGCAGTTACCATCACCCAGAAGCTTGACAAAGCAGCCCGGGAGGCTGCGGAGGCCAAAGGCCGTAAAGCGCCAGGAAGCGTGAAGGCATTCCTGGAGTATGTTGGTGAGGGAGAATCTGTTCGTGAGATTCTGGAGCTCAGGAGGGAGGTTGAAGAGTGGGTGGAGACGTTTCAGATGCCGTGGGAAGAGCCGAGGGTATGATGGTGTATATCCTGTACATGAATTTTAAAAAGATTTCCCACAAATGGTTCTTCTATGCTGAATGTATGTTCTTTGTGACTTCCCTATAGCACATCCATTAGATTGTGCTACTCTCCATTAAACTGGAACGTAATTATGAGCGGGCAAAACCCACGGTCTCAAAGTGGTAAATAAGACTTGGATAAATTTTCCTCTATTTATTTATTTATTTGAATTTTTAGAGAGAAAAAAATCGACTGTACGAAGTTAAACCCAACTAACAATAAAATAACCACATAGTTCCCTCCAAGCGCTCACCGAAGATAGTACTAGATGCATATTTAATGAATGTACACATATAAGGAACAAATACAAAAACGGGAAGAGGATCCTCCACCGCATTTGTATAATACGAGTCCTCCTTTATCTCGTTTCTGTTTACGAAGCTAGAGGAGCAATTACCCACATACAGAACAAAGTTAGTTATTTAAACCGCGAGAATGGGGATGAGGAGGGTATTTAAGCTCTCCCTATATCTCGTGCGTTGCATGTCTATTAAGATCTACTTTCTATAAATAAATAAATAAAAAATCATCCTAATGTTTACCATCCCCTAAGCCAAAATCCAAGACCATAACACACGACACACTTCCACCCCCTCCGCCCCCCCAACATAAAACCCACAAATTCACCTTTTACCTCGTGCATTTTTCTCCATCCGATAACACACAAAACCACCCGGCATCCTCACTCTTTCCACTTCCTTGAATCAAAACTGGATCGGGGGCGTGAATTCACTTATCCACATCGGTTATCGTTGACAATAGAAGATAGTAACTACAACGAGAGAGAGCGAGAGATATTGGGTTTATTCTACTGCTGCCGTGCGCATCGAAGCTCCCCGTCTTTATCCGGCAATTGGATTGTTACCCTCTCGATTCACATCAACCGTCCTCATCATATACGAAACGCATCTCAATACACATACAACAACTTATATCAGCTAGCCATAATGCCTCCACCTCTTTACCAGCTCCCACCGCAAAACGCCGACTGGAGTAGTGGCCCCGGAAACAGTGGATATTCGACTATCTTCCCGTCGCCCGTCACTGGCGGCCCCGTTAATGGGACGATGGCTGGTCAGACGACCCAGACTCAGACGACCGAGTTTGTGCTTTTGCTCATGATCGTGGTCTATGATATCATATCGCTCTTCTGTTTCCTGTTGTGGTCTATGAAGTGGATGGTGAGTGTTTCCCTTGCTTCCTCCTTCCCTCTCTCCTTTCGTAATCGCAAGGGCTATGCTAGATGAGAACAATGTATTTCCGTCGGCATTTATCAGGCTCTCCTCATTTCGCTTCACTGTATATCCCTCTCTCTCCTGTAAGACAGTCTTTCCCTCCTCCAAGCCGTCTTAACAATCCATCTCCTTCCCATTCCCAAACCAATCTCCCCGCCAAATAAGCACTAACCTGCCCGCAGGGTTGGTCGCAACGATATCGTGACCCAATAGTTGGTCTCCGTCGACACCTGGAGAGACAACCCCCACAGTTATTCCACCCTGACCCGGTGGTCAGTGAGGCCGCCTGGGTAATTTGGACCACGAACGTGCGCGAAGCCACTGCTAACATGTTCAACATCCATGGTCCCGACTGGATGGACGAAGAACAGATCGAAGAGTTGCGCCTCATGGAGATAGAATGGCAGCGTATGGGGATCATTTGAGGATACGTGTGCTGCTACCAGAATGAGTTGGGTCCCTTCTTTTCTGTAACAAAAGGTCAGAAGGACTAGAAGATAGCTGGGCACAGGCAAAATCTTCATCACCGCAAACAAAATTGTGTGATGAGTGTTCTCGTCGAATTCGGGATCGTATATGATGGCAAAGGGCCTTTGAATTGGATGGTGCAGTAAGCAGAACGAGGCAAGGCAACAAACGGCTCAATATGCTAAAAGGATGGACATCTATCTGCCTGTCTAGTTCAGGGGACTCTCTGACGGGACATGTAACAACGAAGTAATGAAAAGATATTTGATCCTACTACGCCATGAGACAGAGTTTATGAAGGAATCTGGCTAACCGCACGCAATGACAATATTTACTAATAATCAGATCAAAGATGAGTACCAAACCCACAATCTTTAGTCATTGAGCTGGCAAGGGACTTCCCTCTCACGAATATAAGCGGATCTCAGAAAATGAAACTCCTTGAGAACATCTATAACCTTCCCATAACTGAAGCCTTATACTCGCTGACGAAGTAACATCTGTCGCCTCTCCTCCGCCTCTCGTAGAATCTCAGCCGACAGCTTGAGGCTTGGTGCCAGGTGGGCGTAGCATTCGACTTCTGTGATGGATTTGTTGATGATGTCGTCCATTTGGGTAGGAGGAGGGAGAAGAGAGGAAAGAGTCCGTGACATAGTTGCGCCCATTACAAGAAGGGTCTGTGAGACGATCCTGTTTGTGAGGGGAATTGGTATTAGTTCTTCGGCTCAAGTCCCAGCAGTCAATGGAGAAAGGAAGGTTGATTTACGATAGAACACCTTGCCAGAGGTAAGGTAGATGCCCGGCGTGACTGTTTGAAAACCAGAACATTGTATTAGTGACTTGCATATAAAGAAAATGAATTCAAAAACACTCCATCGCACGTACTGAGCAGTAATATGTTCCAATTGTTGCAAACAAGCCTCCAGACATTTCCGACAATTTTCACGAACTCCCACGTCTAAGCCCACTTGTTCATTTTCCATTACAGCCAAGATATACGGACGGAAGATGACGGTACGACACGCAGAGTAGCGTAACCGCAGGACAGTCTGGACCGGATTCGACAACGGTACATGAATATTTGGAAATTGCACGGGGAGAGGCAAGCTCTCGTACCACTGGGTGAGCTGGCAATCTAGCTTCCCGACGACCGGGCCTAGGCTTGATATTGTGATGCCCGACTCAGCCCCTTTGGAGTAAATGAGATGGTTGGCCTTATTTAGGAGTCGTCTTAGAGCTATCTCGGCCAGAAAATACCACAATTCATCCTTTCCCGCGGGTTCCTCCTCCTCTTCCTTGAAACCACCAGGCAAACCAACTGTTTCCTCAAAATGAATGATGCCGGAGCGAGGCAGATCTAATTCTGCAAGGAGATCGCTGGCGCAGGGATACACGTTAGTGCTGAAAGTTCGATATATTACCAAGATGAAAGCTCAAAATATCGATTAATGAGGCAGCCCATGGAACGACAAACCTCTCGAACAGTAATACGTTCCAGTAGACTCTCTGGCTCAGTTCCTTCAATAGGGTTGGGAGGCTTTCCGGCGGATTCATGCTTAGTAGAGGTTGTAACTTTAGACTTGTACTATTTAATAGCGTCCAAGCCTCCAATGGCCTAACGAGATAGAAAAGATAGGCTGAAGCCAAGATAATACACTGTGCTGAATAAATATTCATCTGCATCATGATTGACGGAAGTAATCCACAAGCCGCCGCAAAATATGGCATTCCAGGAGGATCTTCATCGGATGGTATCCGCGAGATACTCCCCCGACTACTGGCATTCCCAAGAGCAAGGACCAGGAGGACAATGCAGCTTTCAGGACCTGTTCGGAATCCACGGGACAAGGCTGTACGGTAATAGCTGGTCCAATTATATGGATTCACGCAGGCATACCAAATGTTCACCTCCTCAAAGAACGACTGCACATACACCGCCGTATTCGACAAATCCAAACTTAACGACGTATTTATTTGTAGCGGCCCCCGAGCCATCTCTAGTCGAAGTAAGTCCTGAGGTCCGTAAGAGCGTGAAATTAGCCCCTTGATGCAGGGCATTTGCAAAAGATGCATGGCCAGTGTTGACTGTGTTTTTGGAATAGTGGAGATGTTCTTGTACACAGCAAATCCACTAAAGGAATTCAATCCAACACTCCCAGACATACCTGTACCCTGTGGGTGTAGATTATCGTTGCTGAAGTTTGTACCATTGCTCATGACTGGAGATTTGGATGATAGGACCAGAGTATTCTGTGCTGGATTTGGTAAGCTTGAGTGCAATAGGTTTTCTATCCGGGATAGATGCTCGAGAATAAGCTTGTCTCCCGCGTCAAGCTTTATGCCAGGTTCCCGATACACGCACTCAGCATTCAGCTCTACGCAGAGTCTGCACTTTGGTCGCGATCCATCACACCGTGACTTTCTCGATCGACACACCTCGCACTACGCTTTGAGGATTAGCTTGTCATGTCCTTGTAACTACTCAGTTCAAGAGTCAGACTGTCATACAGCTATAGTTGCCCGGCGGCGTGGGTATTCAACCCCGTCAGCACTCGGCCGCTTCCGTGGAATCGACGGCTCTTCATTGGTGATAACGTTGTTATTCCGTGAAGCTCCACTTATCGCAACATCTCGATCGGAAGATCGTGACTCATGTATCTCGATTCCCCCATTGCCCATCCTATCAGATGCCTCGATGTTGAACGACCCTGATGGTACTGAAGTGGAGGATATGGGGCCTGGTACTATATCATTAGAGGAGCCGCCGCCGTCTGGGGCAGCAGGTTTGACTACCGAAAACAGCTCTCGTGTAGATGGGAGGAGGGATGCAGGTCCTCCAGATACTGGTGACATGTCTGGTGATGAGGCCTTTGACATCATATTTTGTCTTGACAGCATCCCGCAGGAATGAGCCTGCCCCGTGCCTATGGTACGGGTAATATCCTCTCACGAACTTCTGACGGCGACCTGCGCTCTCGGCCACCTCAAGATCAGCGGATATTTCCCATTTGCTGTCTCTGTTGATATCACAGACACAACCACATAAGTTTGATGAAATAAGAAATAAGCTGAGGCTAAGTGGCTGACATGAGCATCGCCTTCGCCGTAAATGAATACTCTGAGTGGACCTAAAGAATAGGTGAGTGAGACGAAAGGCTCCGGATCTGACAAGGGTGGGAATATGTGGCAGTCAACGAAAACTGACAAGGCATTGATCGAGGATCAAGGATTTCTCCATCCCTCTACTACCATTCTCAACCTTGTAATTACTCCACTGGTACATAAACTCCCCGTCGGTAAAAGCACGCAACGAGGTCGGAGCCGGCAACGGTAGAGAATCCTTGCCGAGACCCACACTCTACTTATAATTGGACACGAGCCGGAGCCGAAGGAGATAATACCCCATTTGAGCAAAGAAAGGAGGTGGTGTTGTAAGACTTTGTTCAGCAGCATTTCTCGCCACTGGTGACGAGGGAACGGATCTGCCACATTTTGTCGGTGAACTTCCCAGAAACTGAAAGGATTAAATTAAGTGCAAAAGCTCACGTAGAGCGGCTGTTGCTAGTCCATGGTTCCGCAAATTTGGATAAAAATCTTTTTGCTTGAAAAGTTCTGAGGAAAAATTTCGTGGAGGTTGGACTCGCTAGCTCGATGCTCGGTTATGCCGAAATCATGTTCATAGTGGAACTTAAGCAGCAAACAACTCGAGATGGGAGGGTGGCCGAGTGGTTATGGCGTGTGGCTCAAGATCGATTGATTCTTCCTCCTCATGGGGGTAACCCCGCGCGAGTTCGATCCTCGCCCCTCTCATTAATTTTTTTATTTTTCAAAAAAATAAAAGTGGTGAGACACGGACTGTAAGAGCTTTTTTATTCACGATTTTTTTTCTTTTCTGGCAGTGTTGAATGTTTGGCTCCCCCATGTGTCGCACAAAAGGAATTCGCTTGAGGCACAGGGCATGTGTCCTCTTTTGCAGATAGAATGACCTTCACAACATTTTACTGGCTAGATTCCATAAATACGAGTGCCCCAAAACCCAAAAACCTCTTCGATATCACGTGGTTAAAAACCTTATGCATTCACCTTGTTTCTCTAGCTCCCGACAACTCCTCGGTCATCATCATTGGTTGTAAGTATGGCGTTGCTATTTTCTTCTAAAGAGCCGTTTTGGGGTTCAAAGACCAGCATTTGATCGTGCTGTACTGGCGGGCCGTCGGCAGCACCTATAGTTGCAGATAGGCTTTCCTCAGCCGTCCAACGGCGCAGAAGTACGTCGCCAAGTTCGGTTCAACAACCGGTTGTTGGGTTTAATACCTTGCTGCTACGAATAACCGACTCCGACAATGAGGAACACCTGGAAGGGGAGACGAAGCTGATATATACCGGTTGTGAATCGTTGACAAGGTGCTAGGTACTAGGTACTTTTACCAACCGAAGAAGACCGAGAGAGACAACGCATCTCAGTCTTGCTGTCTCCCTGCAGCGCACAAGGTACCCTTATGCGGTGCCCGCAGATTCGTGGCCTAGACTACAAGTACTAAGTACATTAATACAAGTACTAAGTACATTAATACAAGTACTTACATAGGATACAACGGGATACATGTGTATGTACTCCGTAGAGTTAGATAGAGTGCTCATGAGGGTTGCTCCATGAGCTTTCAAGCCATGATGAGAGAAAGTTTGAGGGAGGACGCCAATATGCCACACCTGGTCCTCGGAACCTTCATACACTGATGGCTTTTCCTTGTGCGTGTCAACTTGGGCCCAAAGTTTCTTCTGCGAACCCGTCCTCGGCATCGAAAAAGAAGCTCAGATCAGGGATTTTAATATCACGCATGGCCTCTCGACATGTGCTGGACTGGAGTCCCTCTGATTCGTCCCATAATTTTACATAATAAATCTGTTGGACTCGCTCGTTGTGCACACACTGCAGGCACCAGTGAATGAACCCTTTCCTTTCGCTTGGCCTGGAGAAGCTCACGTACCTAACTCATCCATCGCGGGAAGCCCAACAACTTTATTTCCATTTCCCCCCTCATAAGTATCAGGTAGAGTACTGCTTGTCTTGTTACTTGTGCGCAGTTTAATTGACTGTCGTCTCCACGTGTTTGCCAGGTGCGATCATCACTGTATGAGTATATCGCTGAATGCTGAAGTCTTGACGAGGCAGGAGAAGACTGAGCAGAAGGCCCGAGTTGCAGATCGCACAGACTCGAAAGATCTTTTCGCTACCTCTCAAATACTGCTTTCTTCAGTCTATCCTAATACCTAACGCTTCTCTCTCTTCTGCCTTCCGTCTATATCTCGGCTTACGGACGAAGTGGCTCGCGTGTCGCGTTTCTGCCGACGGTCCGTAACGTGGTTCTCCTTGGCTTGATTGTCGTACGAAACAAGAAAGGATTTTGCAGACGTTTATAAGAAAGGGCAGGAGGGAAAGGGAAAAAAGTCTGCCGTGCCGACAGTACGGCTTGCCGGAACCGCCGCACAACGGCCAAGATCCCAAGGGTTTACGTAGGCCGGAAGCTCCTCTTGTGCCACAAGCATACTTGTCACCAATAATCGCTTTGCCCATACGTCGACCACCAAGTCATCAATTGATGTGAGAGACGGTAGATATCTTCTCCTGGCGCCCGAGGATTTCGGCTGGCACATTTGATTCTTTTGAATTGTGGATCCGGAGTTCACGTCGTTCTTCGATCCGGTACCCGGCCAATATCGAGGTTTCAAGAGCCTGTACCTCCTAGTGTGCTCAAAACTCAGGAGTCAGATTCCCGGTATCTGGAGAAGGGGAATATAGACCCATCTCCCCCACATTCAAAAGGCCCTTTCTCTCCATAGTGAGGTGGCGATCTAAACCTGTATCCCCGCGTTCTATTTTCAGTCACTTGGGTCTAGAATCGCGTTTTATCCGAGTACTCGGTATTTTAGTTCGAACCAAGCAACATTAGAACTAGGTCTATCCGCATCGCTCTCCACGCTTTGCGGGATGGCGGGCAAGATGATGCTCTATAAGCTGGTGGTTCTTGGTGACGGAGGTGTTGGAAAGACAGCCTTGACGATCCAGGTTGGTTATCCAAAGCTTGGAAATTGGACTTTGTGGCACCAAGACTCACGCGCAAGAACAATAGCTATGTCTGAATCACTTCGTGGAGACTTACGACCCTACGATTGAAGATTCCTACCGTAAACAAGTCGTGATAGATGGGCAGTCGTGTATGTTGGAGGTTCTGGACACGGCAGGGCAGGAGGAGTATACAGCGTTACGGGACCAATGGATAAGAGATGGAGAAGGCTTTGTATTGGTCTACAGCATATCGTCAAGGTCATCATTCACGCGAATTCAGAAGTTCCATCAACAGATACAACGGGTTAAGGAGCCTTCGGGCACTGGCTCTTCGACACCTGGAATGGGTTATGGGGGATCGCCAATAAGCTCACCCTCATCCCTGTCGTCGGCAGCGAGCATGCAGGTGCCAGTGATGCTGGTGGGGAACAAGAGTGACAGGGTAACGGAACGAGAAGTATCAACTCAAGAGGGTCATGCTTTGGCCAGGGAGTTAGGCTGCGACTTTGTGGAGGCATCTGCCAAAAATTGCATCAATGTTGAAAAGGCCTTTTACGATGTTGTGCGGTTACTACGAAGGCAGCGGCAGGCTATGAATCGTGATACGAGTCGAAGAGGAACCAACCTTGGAGGAGGAGGTGCTGGTGATGGGGGTCGGGAGAGGGACCCCACTAGACATTATGGCGGCGGAAGGGAGAAAGGAGGACGAAGTCGAGCAAGATGCATTATACTATGAGGGTACGGCGTGTACGCAATGATATAATGACCAATCACATCCTCATACTGTGTACGTGATTGAGGGTCCGGTATTAACTCGTCTCTAAGGAATTTCCAATATCGTCCCATACTCTTCTTTCACGCTCCCGGAGAATACAGTCGCCACATCGTTGCGTTTTCCGGGTAGCACATGGGTAGATCGTCAGAAGAATCATTGGCGCAAGCGTAAGGCAGGAGAGAGAACAGCTTGTTCCTATGTACCTTTTCTCGTTTTCCCACACCAATCGATGACATAGGAGGCTGCGTACGTTCGAGTCATGTAAACTTGAGCTTTCAATTTCGCCGCTTGCTTCCATGGCGCTTCCATGTGGTGTCACTCGCGAAAATCATATCTTATCGATCCAAGAAAAGAACGGCCTGACAGATTCTATCCTATCCTGCCTGGAGTTCACGGCAGAAACTGGATAGGATGGCGGGAGAAAATACTAGTTCATTTTACAGCGTCATATTGGTGTCGGCGTTCTTTTACATCTCAGCATCGCCTAAGGGAGAAGGTATCTATTGCAGATATTTTAATACTTGCATCTCATGTACTCTATCCTATTCTACTTCACAAGCTAGGAAATAACGGAACTCTCTTTCTCTCTAATTATACGTGAGAGTACTTGTCATGATGTTTCCCGAGCCGTGAATCAGCACTGCGTAGGAAATTGTTCGAAAGCGGGATATTCGGCCGCAGCGCCCACCGTATCAAAAAAAGAACATTCCAAAACGGCTTTGCTCTACCGAATAGGCTCTGTTCCGTATGTATCCAGCATTGCACCCTAACTGAATTGGTGATATGGAAAACGCCAGAAAGACGGGATGGAACTCTTTTGCCCCGTACGGAATATTCCAACCAAAACTCTGGAGAAATCCGGGCCAAGTTCAACCTTACGCAGTAAGCTGAGAACCGTTTAAATAGAAGCCCCCAAATCTGGAGAAAACAAAGAGGAACAAGACGAAAAAGAGCGTTCTCATGCGAGATAGATTCAGGAATGCAGTTTGATCTTGCTCAATACGTCGGTCTGCATCTAGTCGAGAAAAACTATCCTAGCCCCCTACGGCTGTTCAAGGATTACACTGACAGCTCGCTTAGGCGTTTCGATTTGCTGGCTTTGTTCTTTCCCCTGATGGGGTGGCGGAGATTAATAACGTTTTGGGGGTCCATCAAATCAGATGGGGGCTGGCTCCATATTCTGCTATCTGTGGAGAGGAAAGGAAGGGGAGGGGGGAAAACGCGCACTCCATACTGCGTAGGCTATACGAGGAATGTGCTTCGGTGGACGAAAACGGTCCCCTTTCCTTTGAATTCTGTCCGTAGGATTCGTATTCTACTGCGTACGTACTTTCTTGGTGTTGGATCGATGCTGGAAAATGGGTGGTTCGCTCCAATCGTGACGCCTAGCCAAATGACGGCCCACTGCAGGTTCCGGTTCGGCATGATGCAGCCCCAGGCACACCAAAAATCTTGCTTGTCTCCACTGTTATCCACTATTAGGCTTTACGGCGCATGCGACCCGATTATCTGTGATTGAACGGCTGCCTGTTCGTCCCAATCCGCTGTACTTGTGAAAGCTTGGGCTGGGCGTTAGAGACACACACCCGAAAGCATGTAACGGTGCAGGCAAGGCCTTGTGTGACAATTATTTTCTTGGACGGTTTTCTTTGAGAGGCTGGACTCGTCCCCTCCTGTGATCAGGCTGCGTGTGATACTGTAGCAGTGGATCAACTGGTGGTCCTGAAATCTAGCTGCGGAGACGGGTTCAACTAAAAAGAGCCAATCGTAAACAGAGCTACCATTCGTTGAAAATCTACTCCGTAGAGCGAGGTGAGCACTGAGAGAAATACCTAGGTTGAAAGTCGCAGAAGTAAGACAAGGCACGGACCTCCCAGTGCTCCAGCTCACCTGTCAAATGAGGACCTCCATTTCAGTTTCTCCCAATTCCCCGGGCCGCTGTGACAAATGCTACGGGGTGTCCTATTCGCCCATTGCTTTCCACGACCAGCTTGCTCTGGTTTACCTTATCCTGGTAGCAGCTTTTTGGGCGGCCGGGACAAATTTCGAGATCGTGGGAACGAGCTTCCCTCTCCTCAATTATTCCCGTCTCCGTTCACTTGTTGCTCCTTCACTGTGAGCATTTGGGAACGATTCGCGAAAAGGGCCACAGCGTCGATAAGGGTGCAAGCAAGCGATTTAGTCACGGGCTTTACTTCTTCGAAGTACCCGTATTGCAAGGCTCAGCCTTTGCAGGAGCGGAGAAGCCGACAGTTCATTCTGTAGGTTGCAAAGGGCGCGATTGCTGTGAGTAGACCTCTATCTTGAATGCTATCCAGTCTTGCAAGTTCATCCACCAGCTCCTAACCCAAGTAATATTCTCTAACGGTCCAGGAGTACACCTGCAAAGCTCAGGGCTGACGTGCCGCAGAAGACCCGGGCAACAATACCCAATACCTTATCATCGTTCGTCGAAGCTACCAAGACGCAGACTATCAACAGCGAATGGTTGCTGGGCTCGGGGTTGATCCGTGACAAGCGCTTGTTCGCTCGTTGTAGCCTCCTATCACCGCGCCTACCAAGACGCGATGAGAGTAGGGTTCCTTCACGCTCGCATTTTATGAAACAAGTTCGCGAGAACTATTCCAATATCACCCAATAGATGGGAATGTATAGACCTTTTCCAAGGTAAACATTGGGGTGTTGTTGTCTATGGATTAAATCTTCTATTTCATAAGGTACGTCGTGGTCATTCTAAACTCGCCTTAATATCCACTCCAGGAACAACTTGCTGACAAGTTCGAAGTCGATATTTACGATTGTGCTTTATCTGTCATTCTCTGGCCTGGGAATCATTTTTACCACTTCAATTTAATACGTCGTCATTACCATCGAAGCTGGTTTGTGCGCCGTCCGTGCCACTATTGGGATTAACTTTTACTTATAGCACTGACTTTGTCTCATTAGAAGGTGTCCTTGAAGATCTCCACGCAGACCAGAGAATTGACTCAATCTTGTCTCAAATCCTAAAGGAGCCGTATTCGCAAGGATTAACCCTGACAAAGGATCATATAACTCGGCCGATATACATCTTTTGAGACTCCATAGTTCATCTGGAGATTAAGGCATTGCCTTCAGTTGAACTCCCCGCCATGGTCGTGTAGGCAGCGGAGCATCTCGCTGCATTATTCTACGAATGGCAACCATGGCATTTCCAGATTACAGCGAGTATGCTTTCTCGGACCATGCATTACCCACACCAACCGATACGCCGTACAGGACCCCTTCAAGATCGATCTCCCGGCGCTCTTCTCGACAAAGCACTTCCTCGCCAGGACCTCCCCAATCTCCTCCTCCGATGCCTCAGGGAGGTTCGAACGGCCGATACTCTCCAACAACCAATGCCGATCCCACAATCGATGAAAACATATCGATCCTAGATCCTCGGAGATTTACGCCGACTCTTCACGCCAATCTTGTTGCTGAGATTCTGTCTCTCCGAAGAGACCTGGACTCGAGGAATGGAGTCATTGAAAATCTAGAAAACAATCTTCACGGTGCACGTGATGAGCTGGAAAAGCTCAACGAGACATTATCTGATAACTCCAAGGAAACGCGCTCATTGCGTCGTCAGCTGCAGTTATTAGAGGGCGGGACGTCATCTGCTCTCGGCGAGTTGGTCAAGGAACGAGACGAAGCTGTGGAGAATGTTGCGGAAATAAAGAGGCGTCTAGAGATATCTCAAAAGAAAACACGCGTCCAGGAGGAGGACGCGGATCGTTTTCAGACACTTTGGCAAAGAGACAAGGAGAACTGGGATGGCGAGAGACGAAACCTGGAACGAAAGGTACATGTTGTCGAAGGGAGGTTAAAGGCTATACTAGACGAAGTTGCTGCACAGCATGCTGCTACTCAACCTGATGGTAATGTCCCGTTGACTCACCTGGACAGTGAGACCGATGATGCCACGAAGGAGAGTGGCGCGGGCCATGGAAGTGACACAGCCAGCATTCGGTCCATGGGAGCCCGGAAGAAAAGGCCAGCAAGCTCGATGTACAGCGATGACGGTGTAAGATCCTCAATACTCAGTGGGCCAAATGGTTATGGAGGGGCGAAGCTCAATGGCCTAAGTTTGGCAGATGAGTTAGACTTCGATGAGACAGAGGAAGAGCAAGCGAATGAAACTGGGGACGAGGCAGATAATATTGTACCTCCTGAAGTTCGAACTAGTGCTACCGGACATGAACTGACTAAACCTGGGGATGAAACCCTGCTGACTACGGAGCGCCCGCTTGTGAATGGAGACGCTCTCGCAGCACTTGAGGCTGTTGCCGAAGTTGCCCTGACAGAGGTCCTCCCTCGTCCTCCTTCTGCAAGTGGCCAAATTACTGCCATTAAAGTCGACTACGTCGACACAGGTGTCCAGTATTCTCCACCGCCTTCGCCTCAATTGCCAGCTCCCATGTCGGATTCGCAAAGGTCGGAGAAAGCTGAGGGAAGATCTACTCCAACTCGGGAATCGGATCACGAAGCAAATCAACGACGAAAGCGAGTCTCAATAAATACCGCTGTTCCTCTGCATTGTCAGATCCCAGCTATTGTTATTCCATCTCCCATGGTGTCCGTCTCCTCTCAGACCCTTGAGGGGCCGTTGAGCCCACCAAGAACGCCGAAAACGCCAACTCGACCTCCACCTTCGCCTCCGCTGGAGATGCCCATGGTCTCTAGTGGAACGCAAACGGACCCGGTGGAGCCACCAAAATCAAGGCGAGCGCCACCTCCTCCGCCAATCCCCATTCCTGTCCCCTCTATCACCATTCATCCACCAACATCCGCGCCGACAACTCCTGGGATTGGCATTTTGCCGCCCAATACTAAGAATGCCTCATGCCAGGTCTCTATGAAATCGCTGGTCAAACTAAGGTCGATTTCCATGCAGACAGAGGAAATCAGAATTGATAACCGGCCTGTGCGATTACCTCCGCATCTACTACCTTCGGCTATCACTTCACAACCGCCAACGCCAGAACCTAATGAAGATGCTAGATATACTCCAGTCCCTCCGCCAAGGAGCCTACGAAGAGGTCTAGTCAACCTGCAACCGACCGACCCTCCCTCTTCGCCACCTGTACCACCGTCAATACACAGTGAGACGACTCAAGACGCTTACCCTGGCAACAATGATAACGGGCCTCTCGGCGATGACAAGGCTCCGGGACTCAGGCGGCCTTTTCGATCAAGTAGCTTGTTTGCTGGATTTGAAGTTCCAAGCTCAGATGACGCTGACGATTTTGGTGAACCTGATCTGAGTGATAGTGACTACCGGACGGCACTTTCTGCGCCCAAGCCACGCTCAAACTCAAAGAAACACGGCAAACTTGTCTCAAGGCCACCGGTTTCTGTCCCTGAAGATACTGAACCCAACGATGACAGTGACCCAGAATTACCTACTGGGTCAAAGAGACAGTCAGGGACAACTTCGAATTTCAACTCCGTGCTGTCCAATGCACAGCCAACACTTGGTCGCCGAAAGTCACCAGAGCGAGGTCAAAAGGCAGGCTTCAGACGTCTTGATAAGCCATTGACTCTCAATACAAAGCAGCCTAACATCCGGAAATCGGCTATGATCTCAAGCGGCACTGCTGCGCATACGCAGCAAGCAAAGACCAATGGTCTGGAAAGTGCAGCGGCATTCAAGGAGCTTGGGCCACCGTTCCCGGTTCCTACGCGGGCAAGTTCCAGGAACAAGCCTTTTAGTGTCAGTGACGGGACACGAAGTCCAACTCCACAGTCGAATTACTCTTCACATCGGAGACGTGACGATGGAAGGCAACCGGTTAAGAAAAACAGTCTCCGAAAGGTGCGATCTGCGGCAGCACTTCCCAGGAGTGGGCGTAGACGTAGTCGATCCCCTCCGCCTTTGTCTACTTCATCCGCTGCCCCAGACAGCCCACAGTTACCTCCTATGCCCAGAGATGATATCACAGTACCTCGTTACATGCAAGAGAGGCACCGTTATGGCCATGATATCAACCACCGTCAACAACCATCAACCAACACGTCGAATACCGGCGGTGCATCTGTTGGTAGCTCCTTTCAGCAGGTGAGCGTGGTGGATGCAATTGCTCAGACCATGGTTGGAGAGTGGATGTGGAAATATGTCCGTAGACGGAAATCTTTTGGCGTTCCTGAGTCCCCACAAACAGGCTGGGAAGCTGGAAGGATGGGTGATGATGTCTCTGCTAATGTCACTGGTAATGGAATTCGTCACAAACGTTGGGTTTGGCTTGCACCGTACGAGCGCTGTGTGATGTGGAGCAGTCGACAACCGACAAATGGGACAGCCTTGCTAGGGAAGACTGGTAGAAAATGTAAGTCAAAGATATCCCTTGGTCTACTTAGGGCAAGTCTAATGTCTTGTCAGTGGCGATTCAATCGGTTCTTGATGTCAAGGACGACACGCCTCCACCCAAGAACTCCGGATCGCAGCCACTGTTCAATCGATCAATCCTCATTCTAACCCCGGCTCGTGCTCTCAAATTTACCGCCACAACAAAGGAGCGACATTACCTCTGGCTCACAGCGCTGTCATTCTTAAGCCATTCCTCGCAAGGAGCAAACGAACTTGTCTCACTACCACCTGTTCCTCCACAGGAGTATGAACTGCCAAGACCCCAACAGGCCAGACTTCATCGTCCTATCAGGGACTCCATCCGGGTAGCAAAGTCCAAAGGAAGACAATTAGCGAGTGGAACCAATTCATCCTATGGCGGGTCATATGCATCCCAGCAGGAAAGCATCCCTGAGCTAGGTATGAGCTTCACCGGTGATGGCCCCATTCCAACTGCCGCGGATCCGCCGAATGTCCCTCGATTCTCGTCGCACGGACGAAAACGAAGTAATACTGGATCGAGAATGCCTGCCGCAGGCGCTTTCAGGAGCTTCTCCCACAATCCAATGCCATCCTCAAACTTCAGTGTGGGCACCAATGCATCCTCAGATTTTTACGGCAATGGATCAATAAGCGGCTTTGGCCCGCTCAGCGGTAACACAAGCTTTAGCTGCCGCACCTCGGATGTAAGCGGCCCGTCAATGCCGCCCAGCAACTTCTTCGACGCCGTTGGCACTGTGCGCATGGAAGCGTTTGTCGAGCGATCGCAGCGATTCGAGATGGATGAGCCAGACTTGTATCCAGGACCGAGCTCCTATCGATTGCGAAGGGACAGGAAGCGCGATAGCTACTACAGTGGAAGCACAGATTACTATGGTAATCGCACTGAAGATATCGATGAATTTTTCCGCGCCGATGATCCGTTTCGAGGATTCTGATAAACAGATGTGTTCCAATTATACCTTTCCTATATTATTATCGCATCTGGCGCAATAAATTTCTCCTTTGTTCGGAATTAAGGCGTTCTATGAAGTGATCCTTAGTTTAAGAAAATTACAGTGGCCCAGCCTATATGCAAACGGTCGCCCTTGCAAATCTCCTTTTTCTAAAATCAATCCTTTCCCGGCGACGGAGGAGCCGTCCTTTTTCAATTATTTCGGGGTCTTCATACTTGCCCACCTATATTACGCAGAAGCTATATAGGACAAGAGGTTTTAGCGCGAGGCTTTTTTTTTTCCCTTCTGCGGCAGCAGACACCCGTCTATCTTTTTTCTGTATGATTAATTAAAAACAACCCGTATATATATTTAGCTATAGTTACTTGGTGGAGGAAATGTCTGGATTGCTGCTGTGAGAGGGGAATGTAAAGAGGTTGTGATTGTGCAAGGGAGACTTGCGTGCGTTGTTCGTGTGTGTTTTCTTTACAGAAAACCTTTGGAGAAGTTAGACAGACGGAACCCACAGCGGGCCTTTGGCTTTCATTATTTATCCCCCCTTGTCTTACCTTTCTGTATCACCACGAGAGAGGAAGAGAATGAAGTGATTCAAGACATTACATGGCCCGTAATCGTATTGGTGATACCCATTGGATGGATAGTATCTATCTCCTTGCATTGAAGTATGCATGTATGTATGTACAGTTTTGTGTGTCCAAGAACAAGTCCCCAACCACCTTTTCCGCAGTGAAAACGTTAACTTTCAAGCTTCAGTCAAATACCAAAAGCACAAATCTTTTCCCTAGACGATTTTAATATATATATATATATATATATAAATATAAAAATAAAAATAAAAATCCTCTCTCTCTCTCTCTCTCTTTCTGATAAATAAAATAAAAATAAAAAAACAAGATCACTTGCTTAAAAAAGTATCATCAAAACTTGAAATCATTTTACCTTTGCGGGTTGGTTTTTTGGTTTTTTTTTTTTCCCACCAAAAATAAATTTTAAATTTTAAAATTAAAATAAAAGCGAAAATAAAAGCGAAAAAATAAAAACCTGGTGCTTATTTATATATATACGGAGTATATATAAAAATTCAGTGGAAAACCCCCTCCTCCTTCTCCCTTGCCTTGACCCAAAAAAAAAAAAAAAACCCCCCATAACTCGTAACTTTAGGTAATGACCTATCTGTTTCCAAAATTTGTAACACATGGAGGAGAGAAGAAGAGGAGGTTGAACAGGTTGAATAGGTCGTCTTGGAAATCCTTTCATTGAGTTATTTTCCATCGCGAAAATAAAATAAAAAAAGTGGTTGAGGATTTCTTCTACATATATATGTATGGATGTATGGATGTATGTATGTATGTATGTATGCTTGATTCTCCCTTGCCTCAATATTGGATTTTTGGGATTTATGAGGGGTTATTGTTGTTGGTGGTAGAGTTTGTCGTCGCGATGGAGGAGCATACCATAACCGAAAGAAAGAAAATAATAATAATAATAATAATCATAATCATAATCATAATCATAATCCCAGGATAACCCCCCCCCCAACCCAATTAAAATAAAACATCATTCCTTCATCTCTCCAATCTAAAATTAAAAAAAAAAAAAATCCCCCTCCCCCCAAATCATCCCCATCCCCAATTAATTAAAATAAATTAAAATAAAACATTTATTTATTCCTTTTCGTTTCCAGGATAGATAGGCGTCTCTCCAATCTAAAATAAATAAAAAAAAAATAACCCACCCCCACCCCCCCCATCCCCCCAATTAAAATAAAACATCACGTTGTTGGATTTTTATGTATGTATGTATGTATGTATGTAGTATAATACTATGTATGCGCTTCGATGTGAAAACAAACATCCCTTCTTCTTTTTTCTTTTTTTTTGGGGGGATATGTTCGCTTTTTTTTTCCTTCTCCAATGATCGATAACCTCACTCTTTCGCGTTGTAGGACAAGTCTCGTGCCTGTGCCTCTCTCTCCCTCTCTCCCCCCTCGTGCCTCTTCTCTCATATCCCATCCTTTCATCTTCCTCGGCCTATGGGAAATCCCATTCTCTGTATCACCTCGCCGGAACGCAAAACGCGAGATTAAAATTCGTTTCGCGAAGGAGGAGTAATTAAGGTTCCTTGACCAATGGTCTTGGAAACGCCTTTGGTGTGAGCTTTTTCTCTCTTTCTTTCCTTCTTTCTGGTTGTTGAATGAATGGAATTCTCTTCCTCCCCTTTGGCTGTGGAGGACAAATTGGATGTGTCTTTTCTTATTTCTTCGGCTTCTAGATCGTTCACTTTATGCAATCAACGATCGGGATGATGCCGTCGGGGATTTTTTTTATTTTTGTTTTTATTCTCTGGGCACCGTGAAGATATCGATTTCTTCCTTCACAGGCCCTATCCTAGGATACTTCCATCCCCAGCCGATGGCAGCACAAAGCCTGTGCCTGTATTCCCCTGTGATTCATTCCTAAAAAGGGTGCCCAAGAACTGGAGTACATGCGTAGTACTTAGCATGCGCAGACTCGTACTCGCCACAAGTAACGAGAAACAACGCAGGAACGCGGTGGCGGAGAGACAGACGTATACGAGCACGCTCACCTTTGTGTAGTGATCAATAAGATAGGATGTATCTGTGCTCTATGAGAACTTTGTATTTTCAACTCCTCATCTGCTTATATCCACAATCGCATGTAGCAAAAAACTCCTTTTCCAAGAAACCCACGGCCGTAAATACTTATGACTCAAAATAGCTAGTGGTGAGTGTAAGATGATCTAATTGCTACTCTTCTGCATCCCAGTAATCCATTATCATTCTCGAAAGATCTCTAAGAGAGTCGAGTAGCGCCGGGCCAAGACGGCAATAGCAGCGTTTATGTTGCAAGCGAGATTAAGGTGATGAACTCTCTTGTCTGCTATTCTTGGGACTATTAGACAGTTGGATTGGATTGTGCCGATCATTGCTGGAGGGTTCGTTTCTTTGTCCGTCGGAGTTTACGTTGAACGACGAGTGGCAACGGCGACCAGACCTTCCCAGTCAATTGGACTTGTGAATGCTGATTGACGATGATGACATCTCTTTTCAGTGGCCACGTCCAAGAGATGAATCAAAAAGGCAAGGGGGCCAATCCATCCTAAACCCAGTAATGCCGATCGGATCCATACCGTTGCTCCGCTCCGTAATTTTGCGAAAGCCACTCCGAGTTATCCTGGAGGCATCAAAGAAGAAAAAAAACTCCTCCCTTTTTTAGCCCTATCTTTCAGCAGTATCCTAGGTTAGGAATTTGAACAAACCCAGGCAGGTATGGCGAGCCGAGCGAGAATTCAGTCGGGAATGCATTGCCGCTCCGTCGTTAAGGTCTCAGCTTCCAGCTTTCCCTTCCCCGGATGGACCGTGAGCAAGTAGACATCTGTTCAGGGAAACCCCGAGAAAACGTAAGCATCCAATGAAAGAAAATGATGGAAATTGATTCCATAAAGTATCGCGTCCCTCGGCATCCGTCACTCAGACCTCATTCCCAAGAAATGGCCGCGCCGCGATTGGCCGAACTCTTCGGATCCGTTTATTTTCAGTAACGGTGATTGGTGTGGGCAGAGGAAGAGAGCATCTTAGTGATTCCTGCTAGTCTTAGTTCAGTTTAAGAGAGATTGAGCTGAGTGCTACTCTAACTTTAGGCGCCTGGCAATTTCCGGTGTGAACCAACGACGACGGGCAGGCGGGTAGCACGAACGGGTACAGCTCCACTGTACGGAGTAGCCGTAGGTGCGTGTCTCCATGTCAGCATACGAAGTAACAGTAATGTAGCTACAGTAGTACAGCGTAACCACAAGCGTTTTTGATTTGTCGCGTGCCGGCATCTGCATGCAAGCATGGACAGATGTGGTGTGGGAGATAAGGCCAGGGCCCCTTTCTCTTCTTGCGTCAAGGCCCCATGCCATCTCATCTAATGTTTTTCTCAGCGTTGTGGATGGATGGCTGCGCACTAGCCCCGATGCAATGATGCGCCACTGTCAAAACGGTTAGTGTGCTCATTTCCCATATCCCCCCTGTTGTGGAAACAACGAGTGCACAATTCACCAGTAGCGAGTGGTAATACTAGTAATTCTTGTAGCACAACCACTCAAGCATACCTTATAAAGTCCTCCCGCCAGCTCCCGTCACACACTTTCCTTTCTTCTCACTTTCACCCTACACCTCACTTTCGCTACAGCAACGTCCATCCGGTATTTCGCCGATTACGCTCGTTTTCTTGAATATTCAAGCAATTCCAACACAACAGCTTCAACCTTCACCGTCAATCAATCCTCTTTATTTTCGTCTTCAGCGTAAATAAACCTTAATACTCAACCCTCACAATGCATTTCACTACCGTCGCCGCTGCTGCGCTCTCTCTGGTCGCTGGTGCCTCTGCCAGCCAGGCCTATGGGAACCAGACCTATGTGACTGAGGTCGTCACCGCGTATACCACGTATTGCCCGTATGCAACCTCCATTGTCCACGGCAGTGTCACCTACACTGTCACTGAGGTAAGCTTCAATCGATTGAACAATTGAACCCGTAGAAGGCTCGATAGCTGATTCTGAGCGTGTTTATAGGCTACCACTTTGACAATCACCAACTGCCCGTGCACAATCACCAAGCCGGTCATTACTTACCCCGTCACAACCTGGTACTTTCCTTTCTGATGTGGCTTCTGCAGGGGGTCAGTCTGACAATTGATTGCTGACTTCTTTGTAGCACTACCAGCTCCAGCTCTAGTTCTGCTTACTACCCACCACCTCCACCACCACCACCGGTCTACTCTCAGAACGTTACCCACCCAGCTCCAACCTACACCACTACCAAGCCTGTTGTTGCCAGCACCTACCCTACGTCCTATGCTCCGGCTTTCACTGGTGCTGCCAACAAGGCTTTCGCTGCGTCCGGTGCCGGACTTGCTGGTCTTCTTGGTCTCGCTGCTTACATTCTGTAAGCGACTGGCTGGTGTTGCGGACTCTTGGATCATTGATTAGTTTCTCATCATGGTTTCCTGACGGGTCTAGTGGTGTGGGTGAGGAGAGAAAGTTGGTGTGGTTGATGGGTTTGACAAGCCATTTCCTTTCGGATGCGCATTGGATGAACACCGTGTGTTCTTCGAGGCTCTGATCTCTGTATGCGACGTGATCAGGCCACTTCGAGTTGCGCGATTTGTAATATTCGTTATGTGGCAAACGACGAGGAGGAGCTGAGATTGTTTCGTGAGGTGAGGGATGAGAAGATTGACTATTCATGGTGGTAATAACTGTTGTTGCTTTGGGTTGTTCATGTTCATAGTTGCTGTCGCACTCCTGCTGTCGTGAAGAGAGGCGATTGTGGTCAATAATTCAATATTGCATGTTCATCCTCCCTACATCCGTGAGTCCTCATCGTGTTCATTCTCTTGGTCTCGGCACGGACAGCTTCGATGACTTTGTTCGTTTGTCATAACTTATGCTTCTTCATGAAATGGTCTCTTGATGACATCGGCTTTTTGCGAAGGTATCTTTCTCTTGATGTTTGTACCTCCCTTTTTTACTTTTTTTTATTTCTCTCTTGTACTACGGTTATAGACGGGGTTATTCTATACCTTCTAGTGCTAGACGAAACACGCAAAGACATAAGTTTAAAAGAAAGACAAAGCATCAAGAGAGAGGGCCTCTCTGGAAGTCAATATCTCTTGGGGCATTTTTTTTTTTTAAAAAAAAAATCTTCCAAAATATGAGTGAATGAATAGTGAGATGATGATTGACCGGGATGGGGATAAGGATAGGATGAGAATTTCCCGCTCGGGAGTTGTCGGGAATTTTTTTTTTTTTTTGAGATACGAGGGAGGAAATACAGGGGTCCGACCATCATCGCCATGAGGTCATGTCATCGCTTAGCAAATTTGTTCCGTCCATCGATCGAACCCATTCACCACCATCCATCTCTCGTAATCCAACTCTGATTTATTTATTTATTTATTTATTTAATTTTATTAATTTTACGCTGGGATATACTATGTATATGATGGAAGAATTATGAGGAAGTGAGGAGAAGAAGTGCCGAATTAGGCTGGAGTGTTTTTTTTTTTTTTTTTTCCTTCTTATTATTGGAAATTGGAAATTGGAAAGACTTGGCGGTGCTAAGTTAAGGTTTGGGGGGCGTTTTTTTTTTTTTTTTTGAATGAAATAGAGGTTATCAGCAACCAGTCCCGCTTATTTTTCGGGCCTAAAATTTGACCATGTGACGACCATTTTCAGTAAG
>JAJDMY020000067.1:0-68642 GCA_022345705.2 Sabuloglossum arenarium
TTAACTAGCTACTCTAGTTAGAACCAGCTGCAGGTAGGAACTGCCCTAATAGCCACTGGTTATTGCTGAAAGGTATAGGCCTCCCAGCTGGGTACTAGTTAAAAATCGTGTTTTGGAAGCTAGGCTTCTCAGAGGGTTTCTAGTTAAATTTTTTCAACAAGAATCACCTTAACTAGTTTAGCCACAAATACAGGAACATTACTATAAACCCAAAAATGCTTAGTAGGCCTGTGCCTAACTTGCGATTTGAATCCTTTAATTTGAATTATAACTAGCTATGATAACTTGGCAACTAGCCTTTAGTTAAGGATGATACCGTATATGAGTGGCTACAACTCACAATGCACTGTTCTTATATACTGACTGGGATGTGTTTGGTTGATATTTCCCTCGGAAATATTCTATGGTTAATTTAAATTTTTTAAAATATTATTTTGTATGGGATTTGACTTAAAAGGTCAACTGTCACCCATACAAAAGCCATGTCAGGAACGCAAGCCAAATTCAATACTTATTAAAATCATAGAAAGGAAAAAGACACAAAATACAGCCTAGAGCCAGTTAAAGCATAACCCAGTGTCTAGTTGAGAAATACCCTATCATCTAGTTTAACCAAACCACCAAACCTAGGCACCTTTAACTAGACTTAGGCACTTGAGTAGGGTAACCAACCCACAACCAACAGCCAGTGTCGCCCCATCTTGAAACTACATCGAGTCTGGGATCTTGATGCGAGGGTCTCCCGTGGCGCCAACATACTCACAGAATGAGCCGATCCCCGTCTGTGTAGGATTCGCCCCGAACACATACACACACACTCTGTCACCTACTTTTAGAGGCTTCTTCACCTCACCACTGATTGCGGCCACTACCCCGCAGAAGTCATCACCACTGATTGCCCCTTCCGTGGTGGAGAGATTAATCAAGTTGTAATCCGCTGGATTGAGTGCCACCGAGACATTTTTGACTATCGCCATATCAGTTTCAAGTGGAGGAACAGGCACGTCCTTGGAAAACACGAGCTTGCCCGCCCCTTAGGTGATAAGTGCTTTCTGAACTCTGGGGATCATAGAGATATCCAGTATCGCCAACTCAAAGGTAAAAATAAAAATAAAATAAAACCATGCTAAAAGAATATGATGGTTAGCTAAAGCGGAACCAACGCTGATTCCCGAGAATTTTTGGCTAAAACGCAAACAATTCGAAGACATTTTACCAGAAAAGGAAACTCGACGAATCCGAACTCCAGATCGCGGATGAAACATCATCCGCCTGGCATTTACGTAGTCCAGCGGTTCTTGTTCTCCAGTTGCAGATAGATATCCCAGATCTTGTAGTCTACTATGCTCTCCTAATGCAATATGTTTTCAGATGCCCAGACTGATGGAAAATTGTCCTCCCCGGTGCAGCAGCTTCTCGCAGCGGTGTTCGCAATGAAGACGTTATGGCCCGTAGTAGATAAGAGTGCTCTAAAAATTGAGTCTTGAGAATATATTCGAGAGCTTCTTATATTTCCGGTACAATTGGTGTCACATGAAACCTTCCATCTCAAAAGAGAGAAGATACAAAAATATATTACTTGCCAAAGTGCAAGTACTTCTTGCTTCTGGCAACCAATCAACGCCAAATGAGCACATTAACATAATCATACATCTGGCAAACGGTGCCCTTTTCAAACTAGACAGCATCATCGGTGGGAACGCTTTGATACGTTCCGTTGGATTGATCACCTTCTCTTGTTCGTAGCTTCATCCTGGATGGCGGCTCGTACATCCTGGCATAATTGATGATCTCTCCGCCCAACGCAGCTGTGCCAGTCTCCCTTCTGCCAAAGATCGGTGCTGGGTCACAACAGAAGTCCTTGCAATTGGTGATAACGCCTCTGGAGAAGGGGTTACGGGCCCGCCTGGATCGATTTCGGGACGTAAGGCCGTCTTGAGCTGTAGCGACAAATGTATCGAGGCCGAGCAGTTTCTTCCAATGTGAGAACCATCCATCCCCGTGATTATGACCGTGGTGGCCATGGCCATGAGTAGGCAACACTGGATCCGGACCCATTCCAGCGCTAGTCAGTCCGGCACCGTCCATAGAAATTGTACCGGCTGTAAGAGCGGAAGTAATCGCCTCCGATGCCTTGCGACCATGGCTATGCAGGCGCTGAGAGTTCATGCTTTCATACGTTGTCTGTGCTCGAGATATCTGGACGAGCTGAACCATGAGAAGCATAGTGACCCACGTGAGCTGTAGACTTGCCCACACGGTCAGAATCGTAGTGAACGGGTCAGAATTGAGGACACGACACAGTTCCTCAGACAGGATATTGCATTCAAGAACGCGGGGTTCAGGTGAGGTGGCAAAGTCTGTGAGGGTCAGTGCCAGTAGGCATGGACAGGCCAGCAGACTTACAGGCAAACACCAGTTTGACGAGGGCAAAAAGCCCAATCTCCAAGCTTAGGATATAGAAGAAAAAGTGTCGATGGTTATTGACGCCGACACAGTTGTATATCCAGGGACAATGACTAGATTTATTAGCCCGTCTGAATCGACTTGGGGGATTATACTTACTGGTCATGTTTGGCAATGCATCGACCACATCTCTTACAGTGCTTCCCCCTTAAAGGCATCCGAACCATACACTGAACACAGAAATGCTGGTCATCAAAAATCCATTGGCTGAACAATTCGTCAATAGCTGCTTTCTGCTGGCTGATTCCTCCAAGTTTTGGTACATAACCGGGGTCAAAAAGCATGCTGCAGAAGTAGAAATATCCGCAAAGACCGAAGCAAATGGCAAAAATTAGATTCGAGATCGGATTGGATTGTAGAGTTGCTGGAGGACCCGTTAAATTTATGAAATCAAAAATATCAGGAGAGCATACCAGGGAGAATCGTTGTAAGCCATCGCCCGCCTACTAGGAACAGCGTACCCGCAAAGATACCTGCCAAGAATGGCTAGTCCACCGTCAGCCTTTCAGCGCAATGAAATTGTTAATACTCCCCATAGACCTACCGTTCGATGCATACTCTTCATGTCATTTGGAGCCCACTGCAGTACTTCGTGGGCTACCCACTGCATCCCGTAAGCCGCAGCGAAAGCTACAGGGATAGCCGCGTAAACAACCACATGGCTCAGTATCGTTATAATACACCAGATCACGAAAAACGGCCATATAAAAAAGAATTTCACCACGAAACTCTTTTTGTCCTTGGCCAGAAAGCCGAGAGGAAGTGTCATGGGCGTGGGATTGCCCTCTTCATCGTAGCCACAATCTGATAGGGCTTTATGCCAAATATGTGTCGTTTTCATCTCCTCTGCAGTTATTGCTGGAGTCTTATTTGTAGTAGTCTTCGCGAATCGGTCGGACCCATACTCAACCAACTTTTGTATACAGCCATGACTTCCTTTTACCAAGGCCCAGTGCAACGCAGTAAAACCCGTCTCGTCCGTAGCATAAACATTTGCCCCCCATCGCAAGAACAGGTCGACACAAGCAGGGAATCCTTTGTATGCTGCCCACATCAGAGAAGTATGGCCATGGGGGTCCGGGATATCCACGGAGATATTGTGGTGCAGTAAGAGGACAAGGAGAAATATATTGCCATCAAACGTTGCGAGATGCAGGATATTGTAGCCTTGGACATCTGTAAGTAGTGGGTCCGCGCCATTCTGCAGAAGGAGATTGACGATATAGTAGTGGCCCCTCTGCGCTGCCCACATGGCTGGTGTAGCTATCGATTCGCCCCCTTTGGCATTCACATCTGCCCCAGCTTCAATTAAATACTTGCAGACCACATACTGGCTATTGATTGCCGCCCACTAATTTGATTAAACTCAATATTAGCAAGAAGAAAAAACACCGACACATGTATCAGAGGTATTACATGTAAGGGCGTGATGCCCTCTTCATCCGTGAAGTTTACATTAGTTTTACCCTCACCGAGAAGTCTCTGTATCGCATCCAGTTCCCCCATCCTGGCTAATTGCATGATATCCTGTTCGATCGGGAGAGTTGGCGTCATCGGCAACATATCCTTCAGCTCCACGCGTTCATTACAGGTCACTTTTGGGGGTGCCGCAGAGGCTTTTCCATTGGAAAATGTTGAACTTTGACTGAACGCGTTTGTCTGTAGCGATGGCGAAATGTGAGAGGACGACATTGAATGTGATTGTGAGGCCAGGAGTGAAGTTGTTAGAGTAAGCAACTTTGAGGAATGATCGAAATAGGGACGTGGGGTGGAAGTTCCAACTTTGCGGACTCAGCCGCATTTGCAGGGTACCTGTGGCTATCCTAACGAGACACCGATCCAGAACACCAAGAATACCAACATCACGACGGGGAAAATATGAGTCGGATGGGGACGGTCCGCGAATGGGCTCCTTCATTGCTGAATTCATCGCCAACGATAATTGTCTTCTCATTGGCAATTTGCCTCATTGTGCCACTTCTGCTGCATTTTGTCCTCTTTAGATCCACCAGTTCCACGAATTTACCTTCTATTCTGCTCATCGGTCCTAGTGGCTCGGGCAAAACAAGTCTTCTCACTCGTGTATGTTGCAGAAGATCATCTTGCGCCCGGAAGCCTGTAGAACTAAAGGCGTTTCTTAGATCGAACGTGGGAAGCATGCCAGAACCCATACATCCCAAGGTCCTATCAGTGTCGAAGCCTCCTTTCCCGTTTCCATGGGCACGTACCGCTCTACCAACGATCCGGCACTCCAGGTACACAAGCGATTTCTTGTCATCGACACCCCCGGGCATGGAAAACTACGACATCACGCGCTTGACCAGATAACGAAGCCTCAAAATTTAAAAGGAATAATATTTGTTGTCGACGCCGCGAGCTTATCTTCAGGAAGTGGGGAGCGAGTAGATGAGGAACTCAGGGCTGCGGCGGAATATTTACATGATGTTTTACTACTATTGCAGAAGCGCTCGGCGTCTGCGAAAGTTCCTAAGGAAGTGCCGGTGATGATAGCTGCGAATAAACTGGACCTCTTCACAGCCCTCCCTGCGCCACTTGTTAAAAAGGCACTGGAGTCTCAAATTACCAAAGTTCGCATTTCAAGGGCAAAGGGTTTGCTTGACTCAGGGATTGGGTTGAGCGATTCTGATGGAATAATCGAGGAGAAGGAATGGCTTGGGGATGGGGGAGAAGGCAGATTCGAATTCACGCAGATGGAGGAGGCCAGCATTTCCGTGGAGGTTGAAGGCGGCAACGTCCTCGGAGGTGATGGCCCTGACATCGGAAAGTGGTGGGATTGGATTGGCAGACACATATAAGATGTCCTTCATCTTCCGATTCAATATGAGCTTGACGACTTTATAGAGTACGGTGCTGATGGCTGACTTGCTAAACCTTCCTATGTTTCAAAATCTTGGAAGTTCTATAGATTGGACTCAGGAGTGCCTTTTAGTGGACGCTCCTATGATCAAATACGATCTCAACAAGAAAGCCAAGCGCTATGTGAAATGAATGTTCAAAATTCTTTGGGAACCATGGATCATCAGTCCCGCCGTCTCGTTTATGCGTTTTTTAGGGAATCTGATGCCTAAACTTCAGTTAAAGGTATCTATATCAGTGCTCTAATTAGGCAGGATTTAGCGATTGCTTCATCCGACGAATTGAATCAAACCGATCCCGATAAATCGGTTAGCATCGGCTATGCGTTAAGCCAGAACCAGAAATGCGGAAGTGGCGAACGACTGCACCATTACCGACAACATTGTTGATTCTCAGTTTTCCACTGAACAGCAACTAACCTTGCGCCATGTCCACCAAAATGACTCCTGCCATCCCTCCCGTGGCGATGGAAAGTATCATTCAGCAAATAGGAAATACTCCAATCGTGCGACTGAACTCAATACCGCAGGGCCTGGGCATCGAGGCGACTGTTTACGCTAAGTTGGAGTACTTCAATGCTGGAGGCAGCGTTAAAGACAGAATCGCGTTGAGAATGATAGAAGAGGCAGAGCGAACGGGTAGAATCAAACCGGGGGATACGTTGATCGAGCCAACAAGCGGAAACACGTAAGTCTTCCTGTAGTGTCTGTATGTTTATTTGCTAACTCACCTTTTAGTGGCATTGGACTTGCCCTAGTTGCAGCTGTCAAAGGTACCACTATTATTATGCTTTGCCGCAACATCCTTTCAGCAGAAGCTGACAGATATCAGGCTACAAGGCCATTATAACTCTACCTGAAAAGATGTCTGCAGAGAAAGTCGCTGTTCTTCGGGCCCTGAATGCCACTATCATCCGTACTCCTACCCAGGCTGCCTTCGATTCTCCCGAGTCTCACATTGGCGTAGCAAAGCGACTTGAGAAAGAAATCCCAAATGCACACATTCTAGACCAGTACAACAATAAAGATAACCCACTCGCGCATGAATTCGGAACCGCTGAGGAGATCTGGACTCAAACTAATGGAGAAATCAAGGCTATTGTAGCCGGCGCTGGGACTGGAGGAACAATCACGGGTCTGGCAAGGGGTTTAAAAAAACACAATCCAGACATCAAAGTCATTGCAGCAGATCCTCAGGGCTCAATATTAGCTCTTCCAGAGGCCCTGAATCAGGAGCATGCCAATGAGGCCTATAAGGTCGAGGGCATCGGATATGACTTTATTCCAAGCGTCCTGGATCAGCATCTCGTTGATAAGTGGTACAAAACCGATGACCGTGAGTCTTTCGCGTACGCCCGCAGATTGATTTGTGAGGAAGGCCTATTGGTTGGAGGCAGCAGTGGTAGCGCCATAGCTGCAATGGTGCGTGGAGTAAAGGATCTGGGCCTGAAGAAAGGAGATGTTATCGTTGTAATCCTACCAGACAGCATTAGGAGCTACTTAAGCAAGGTTTGATTCCTCAGAAATCCATATGCTCTTTTATTAACGCCTTTTCAGTTTGTGGACGATGACTGGCTGGCGGCGAATAACCTCCTTCCTCCGACACCCGCTAAAACAACACCGTCGTCTCAACTCCTGAGAGCTTCCGGCTCTCCAAAGGATACCTTCCATGGAGCCACTATTCGGTCTCTCCGACTAAAGCCTGTGACCACAGTGCTATCTGACTCACCTTGTGCGGATGCAATTGAGACAATGCGTGACAAAGGCTTTGATCAATTACCAGTTCTAGCTCCCAAAGGGGGAAGACTTGTCGGTCTCGTAACCTTAGGTAATCTCCTAAGCTGGATAAGCCAAGGACGAGCAACCGGCAAGAGCCTTGTGAAAGACGTCATGTTTGACTTCTCTAAGATCTCCGAGGTGGTCACAGATCCAAGAGACATGAGCTTTATCACGCATCCACCAAAGAGAGATGATAAGAAAGGCGGAACTGACGATCATGTTGGCTCTACAAAGCGTAAATTTCTCAAATTCACGCTAGACACCCCGCTAACTTCATTGAACCGATTTTTCGAGTGGAATAGTGCGGCTGTTGTTACTGAAGATGACGACGAGAAAGATGGCGGGCTAAAGCCAGTGGCCGTGGTGACAAAGGTGGACCTTTTAACTTGGCTGGTGAAAGGAAGCAAGATCTGATTTCAAGACCATCCCCTATGCCTTCATGGACGGCGTTTTCAATTCAACATCTATAGATTCTCTGGTCACCCTTTTCTTTAGATATCCTACCCAGCTGATCTTAACAGGGCTTTTCTGACCACCTTTTAACAAAGTCATCTCTTTTCTTATCACGATAATGCAGAGCTTCCATATCCAAAGCCCCCATTGCATTCCCAACTTTAGTGATCATATGTTCCTGCTTCTCAATTTTTAACTCTGTCTCTTCGTCCAATAGGTGCACTTTGTTTGATGGACTATCTACGTAAAGGGTGTCTAGAAGAAGTTGCAAGGATTTCTCTGCATCGCCGAGATGAGCTGCTAAAGAAGAGTCGGTCGATGATTCTAGGCTTGCGAAATGGTTCTGTAGTTTTGATGTCCGCTCAGCCACGGCGGCTGTAAGGGAATTCTCCAGATCTTGTCGATTAGAACCCGCATGCAAAGAGATACCCAGAGACTTCAGAATCTGCTGGCTTGGATTCTCTTCTTCCTCGCTGAAATTTCCAGAGATGCGACGTTTGGTTCTCTTCTCCCGAGCTGGAGATTTGGGAATGGCAACTGAGGCTTGACGACGAGTCGGGGTGTCATGTTTGGTTAGAGATAGCGTTTGTAGGGATAGCGGATTGTTAAGCTCAAGGTTTACAGCTGCGGAGAGAAGCTCGATACTTTCACGGAAAGAGCGTTGGGCCTGAGTATGCTCTCTGATGGTATCTAGTTTTGTTGTGAGGTATTCTAAAGTAGATGAAACCTGTTTCGTTCAGTTTTGTAGACAGCAGAGAAGAAAATGCAGCGCTACATACGTAATTTAGTCTTTCTTCAAAAATGGATTTTTTGAGCATGTCGTATTTCCGTATTTCTCGAAGTATAGGCTTCAGGAACTGGTCTTGCACCGACATCTCTGCGACGGAGTCTATCTCGGCATAGAGTGACTCGAGATCCTCCAGGAGCGGTTTGACGTCCTCTTTGTTGGCTTCCTGTCTAGATGCTGTTCCATTCGTTGCAGAAGTGCTCAATACTGACTGAATGTAGACTAGGTCGAGACGAGTTTTGATTAGCTCCGCATTGAAGTCTGTAAGCCTGCAAAGATGAGAGCGTTAGCAATGGCTAATTGTGCTTTCAACTGGCCGTAACCCCCGTACTTCCGTGAGAGCCCCTCATATTTCACCGCCATTTTCCCTTCTCCATCTTCAGAACTAGCGAAATCCGCCATGAGTTTCTCCAGTCTCGAAAGTACCCTGTCATCGCTCTTTAACGATTCTGTTATGACTGGAGCCAGGGCCGAATTCGCGGCCTTAACCTGTTGTTGGACGGTAGACAACTGAGACATAAAATTCTGAGAAAGTTCCTCCATCTTGACCCAATTGTTAGCTTGACTACATAGCTTGTAACGGTAGAAAACTTACTGCCACCGAAACATGCTGCATCTCCAAGGCGAACTTCCTGCTGCGTCGGCTGCTTGCCCGATTTCGTGTGGCTTCAGCATTTTGATTTTCCTCAATGATAGCATCTAAGCATTCTCTTTGGGCTTTCAGTATTGAATTCTGCTTGTTGATGGCTACTGTCGAGGCTTCAAGTGCTACAATGGCTGAGCTAATCTCGTCGTCAGAGACAGGCTTAACAGTAGAGAGGTCATGGTTTGTCGATATCTGTTGAGCGATGCCGGACCTTTCCAGCTTTGAGAATCTAAATAGAACTATGTCAGCGATAGGGAAATTGCACAAGAGAGCCTGGTATGCGGCATACAATTCGACCTCTTCCTTTGACAACAGTGTGTCCGGCTCAAGATATTCCTGCACCCATGAATTGACCTCCGCGCTTGTCTGAGGTGATTGGAACGCCCATTTCAAATCATCACGCGTTAATGGGACGTCTCTCTCATGCAGAACGGCAAGCAAGTGATTCAGAGAAGATTGCTCCTTCATCGGAGGTGTCATGAGATTTCGTAGATGGTTTTCAATGTTTACTCAGTGTGAGGTCGGTGAGAACAACAGGGCCAACGGCAAGTGCCGGACTACATAGGATCAATGGCAATATTAACAATATAACCGTTAAACGCAAGTGCTACAAAAAGATAGAACTGCTGGGCTTCTTGGTAACCTAGTATCTTCTTATATGTCAAGCTTGCGCTATGGCTCAAGCAAAAGATCTGGCCTTATACACCTTTGTCTCTTCAGCAGTGCTATTCTTTTCCCAACCGGCTCCTAATGTCTCGGTAACCTCGGTGTCTGTCCATTCCTATAGTTTCCTCGCCAGGCCCACATCCTCTGCAATAGGAATAAAGTACCTACCTTTCAACTGTCGCTTTTCAACTTCCGGACTGGCTGCGAGGAATACTGCTGTAGCAGCGGCGTCGGTTTCAGACTGCCCAATAGCTCTCTCCAGGTGTCCATGGCTTCGGTGGGGATATTGAATATATAGTTTTGGAGGTTGTTCCTCCGCATCATTGGATGAGTCGTGCCAGCCTTGATCGTATCAAGACCAGCCAATTAACATAGCACAGCCCCATAGGTCTTCTCTTTTCTTTTTTATCCGGCTCCCCATCACAAAACATCAAATAAAGCACCACGAAGTAACTCCGTGATGTTAGGTCCACCATTTGCAAACTGGCGCGTCAAAAATTCCCCAGTTTAAATCGTAGCAGTGGCTTTTTTAATAAAGGAGAAAGATATGTAGGGCAGTCTACTGCACAAAGCAGACTGTCCGAACTCTTTTGCCTCCTCCCCCGACAATGGAAGGGACATCTTTTTCTCCTTTTCCCCAGGGATGTTTTTGGCCGTACGGAGTAGTAAGGACCTCGGGAAAGATGCGAGGAGCCCACCCGTCTATCTCTTCGTACTCACATAGACACTTTCCGCACGATGTCTGGACCCCAAATATCTTGCATGAAGAACCTCAACAGCTTCATCCTTGCTTGTGCTATCAATACTTAAAAAGATCAAAATAAGGTGGGGTCTATGCGTAAGCAGAAGGTCCTCACAGCGCGGCTCTGTATTAGGTACGATATTTTTATCAAGTGCAGAAACTACTTATCAAAAATGACCGACCTAAGAGACAGAGCGATTGGGCTGGCAAGCGGTACACCGATTCAAGCTATAGCTGTAGTACATACATTCATCGTTCGCCCATAACTCATCATTGCCTATCGATGCAATTGTCTGAAATTGCGAAGCATCATAGCATCATAGCAACCGGGTTTACTCCTTTCTCGAAAGCACCCTTTATTTGGCATACAACGGGCTGCTGCTGGCGCTAACCTCCTCGTAGTCCAACTCCCAATTATCCACGTCCTTGAACTTTCGAGCTACCTGCTTTAATGCTTTCTTTGTCTTCTTCTCGTTCTCATGGTTTGGCGTTTCTTCGTTGCTATCAACAGGAGCAAGACTGTCCCCCTCCTCGACTGGGGTTGAAGACAAGCCATCATTTTCTTTGTCTGATGAAATCCTGCGGCCGTAGGTCCGAGGAGCCTTGGTGACAGGTGTTGCAGCAATACGATTTTTGAGAGGCGGATCTTTCTTCCCCCCAGACCCTGCTTTCCCCGGGCCCAATCTCACACTATCAGGATTGGTACGCCTCTTCTTTGCGTTCTCGGATGGCATGATGGATACCCTGGATTCGTAGGGCTTGTGGCTGGTGATGCCTGAATCGATATCACTACTCTCCACAATATCGAATTCGCCAGGGGGCACACGTCGCCTTCGGCGTGGTAGCAAATTCTGTAAATCAGCCGTGGAGAGAGATGCCTGTTTCTTTCGACCGTCCTTCCTTCGTGACTTCCGCGTTGAGGTTGCAACATCCTCCTCATCCTCAATGTCCAATACTCCGTCTTGGTCGTCGTGTGCTCCTTGAGTTCTCCGTGGTGCCTGCCGGCGTTGACGTTTCGTTGCATGACTGCTGGCTACTTGCTGGTTCCGATCCGAGTGACCATCTGCGTCTTGTATGAGTGGGCTGCTACTTCGTGGAAGAGCCATCGTTTGACTTAATAGGCCAGGAGAATCGCCCTGATCCAGTCCACCTCGATATCTATCTTCCGTTTGTTGATCTCTAGCTTCAGTGAAACTAGGTGAGCTTGATAAATGTTGTTGTGGTTCCGGTGAGTGCAAATTGAAGGCAATAGGAGGTGAGGAGCGGGGTACTTCAATCCGTGGAGTCAACTTGCGCTTCCTTGAGTTAGATTCAGGATGTGTTAGAGATGAAGAATATGCACAGTCAGGACCTTGTTGTAACAGTGTGGTAGACGCGGAAAACTTGAGTGGCGTAGATTCGTCTTCAGGTTCAAAGCCATCTTCATCTTCATCTTCGTCCTCCTGCTGCTGATCTTGGACTGCCATTTGAAGTATACTAGGCTGTCGAACGCGTCGCTTGAAGTTTGCAATAAGGATAGAGCTCTCAACCCCAGGCGTACTTTTAACGTTGTCTCTCTCCCCACTATCGCTGTCAATTGGATCCTCTGTTGCTTTCTTGTCGGTCAGTCCACTGTTCACTCCTTTCCCAGCCTTCAACGCAGCATCCCTTCTACTCTTCAGACGTTCTATTGCCTTCACATGGCTCTGATTATCTGTACGCCCAATCTCTGATCTTGTTCGAATATGCGCGCCCTTCATATCGCCAACTCCAAGACCACCACTCATCATCACCTTTCCCTCAATCGATTGCGCCTGCAATTTACGCTTTCCAGTAAGAGTGAATGAGGTGACCAGCCCATCGCTGTCATCACTATTATCCTCAGCTCGACTTGCCGCTTCTCTGGTTGGATTTCTGCGCTTCGGAGCAAGGGACTCGACTGGTGTTTGGGGTGCGACGCGTCGCGGTGTCGGCTGTGACGGATTCACTTTTGTGCGCTTTGGTCTCGGCATGGTGAAGGTGATATTCAGAAAGACTTATCCTGTCATGGGCTCTTGTGGGGTGCAGCGGAGGCGTCGGGCGTGACTGGACAGCACGAAGTTAGATAATCGAAGAGGTTGGGTTGCCGCGTTGTTTGTGTCGTCGCCAATCTGGTTGGTCTTGACTATATAAGATAAGTATTTTACAGGTCACGTGTGGCTAAGCGGACCATGCAGCACTGGCGGTTTCTGAGTGAAGCGGAGGACCACAGAAGTCCTGAGGCTTAGGGATAGGGACTGAGCTTCGAAAAGGAATTGAGCTTCAAAATTTGCTTACCCTTACCCCTTCCACCTCGCAGTCGCGAGGTGGGCTTCTGCTAGTATTTCATACTGACTATCATACCGAAAAGTTACCAGTCCCTTTTAGTCGCAAAGATAGAGACAGCAAATAGGAATGGTGTAAAGATGACTAGAATTTGAAAAATAGTCACTCGAAAGTACTCAGTGGTTCTTATGTTTTTCGGTTAGGGCGGTTGTTTGGATCTATCTTATCAACGCTTGGTTTCCTGACCCCTATCCTACGTGGCTAAATAGTCAATCGAATTAAGTAGAGCATCCACGTATGCATCAACACGTCATTACTTGATTGGATACGAATAAGGCTAACTCGAAATTGATATTGACATTTGTAGTACCATTGGGAGTGAACCCATCTCATGTTTCTGCCTCTCTAGTTGTCCCTACAGGCAAGGAAATCTAGCGTACATACATCATTGAAGCACCAGCCCTTGACCGCCGAGCCGTGTGCCTCACTGCGCCCAAATATCAACCTTGAGGAAAGATCGACCAAACGCCCTACCTTCTTGACGAGAGCCCAGATAGACTGAACATAAAAGTCAGCATCGCCATTTGTACAGTGAAAGCCTCCTAATTTCCCCTGCCGTCAGATTAACAACACAGCGTGAAAATCTGTCCCTTCAGTTGATTGCAGTGATAGTCAATTGCGCTCCCAGATGGTGATCTAAACAGATGGCTTCAACTTCAGTGCTTTGATGGCATTTCCCACCTCCTCTATAGCGAACTTCTCCCACTTCTCCTTATCTTTATCATCCAGAACTGCTACATCAGCAACCTTATCATACAACATCCTCGAGACACTTCTGTTGATGGTGACATATTGATCCTTTGAGATGCCATTACTACGCCAGTGAGGATGCAGTGCGGCACGAACTATTCCCGAGATGTCGGACTTGGCGGTGAGCGACATGTTTGCTCGACTTGGTGACGTTTCCGTTGATCTTGGTGGGGTCCTAGACGGTGATGAAAGTTTTTGCGAGCGTGAACGGCGGCTATCAACATGTTGTAGACGCAAAAGCGGTGGAGGCGAACGAGATGGTGAATATTCAGGAGCAGGGAATATAGGCTCAACTTTTGAGGTTAAAGGTGTCGGTGACTGGGGACGAGTGCGAGGCTGCGGAGGTGGCGTCGTTGATAAAGCTCTGGGAGTTGCGTGATTCGAAGTAGGTGTTGAAGCGGCCGGAGACAACGCAGCTCGTGGCGAAGAGTGATCTATTGCACCTGGTCTAAACTTTCCTGGGACATCTATATCGGCAGTAACCGACGTTTCGACATCCTTCAGCAACGATTGCAGGAAACTTGGACCTCCATCAGTTGCATGATAATTAAATCTGGTGAAAGTTGGTGCAGCGATCGCTTCATTTCCAATCTTCCTTCCCTTGTTCGATGCATCCGCAGCAGCGTCTGATGATGACTCAGCAAAATCTTGTGCACGTCTTGTCCTGGGTCTTTTCAACTTCCGAACTGGCTCCTGAGGCATCTCCTTATCTGAGGGAGAGGTCGTTGTAGATTTTGACTTTCTTTTCTTCAAGTTGGAATCCTGGATTTCTTTTGCTTTTTTAAGGGCATTCCATGCACGGATCTCTTCTTGTGACTCAGGTTGCGGAATCTGGGGTTTCTCTCGAACTGCGTGGTTGTTGAACAGCAAAGCTGTAGACTCACGGAATCTTTGCCCATCACCCTGTCGCTCTGCAACTTCGGCTCTCAGTTCCCAGTCTCGTAACCTCTGGCTGCCGCCTTCGTGTTGGTGCTGGGAAATCCCTGTTTCTTCAGGGAATGGGAAATCAATATCAATATTGAGTCGATCCCAGACAGATTGCCACACTCGTGCCCAGCCCCCGTGACTCATTCTCTCAGCATCGCGTAGTCTTCTTCGCTGACCTCGAGTACGTCTATCAGGAAGGTGATGTGAATGAGTTGATGGTAAGTAAGGATTCTGGCTTCGCCGATTAACGCATACGGAGCAGAACCAAGCCCCGACCGGCACAGATTCAAGGCCTGCGCAGAATGTATGGCAAGCAGCATCACAGCCGTCGCACATCAGAAGTGAGTCTTCATCATAATCTTCCTCACATACTAAACACCCTTCAACAGGTATTTCTTCTAGGTCGAAGTCTTCATAGATAATCGAAAGGTCCAAATCTGCAACCTGGACCCGGTTCTGGACCTTGTACGTAGAGGTTACCAACCCTAGTGCAATAGGTATTAGCATCTACAGTCAAACTGATTTGAGGCTAGAAAAGAGATGTTTGAATTACCTCCAACTTCAGCTGATAGCTGTACGATGTTGAAGTTTCGGCGGCAAATCGGGCAGCTATTCGCTCGCTCAACCCAAGGTTTCAAGCACTCATTGTGCAAGTCATGACCGCAAGGTATCAGACGTGCAACCACATCTGACTCACCATTGTCTTGTTCACAACTGGCAGCATTCTTGGAGCTCCCAGATGCATCATCTGGTGTTTGTAACCTTTCTGGAAGGAGGACGTTTCGAGCACGTAGAATGCCGAGACAGACGATACATGTTTCTGACATTGGAGCTGTCGGCAACGAGTATTGTTTTAAATGTTGTGCCAGTAAGCTTCATGAATCAAAAGACGTGATGACTGGCATTAAGTTTGGAGGTGTCGGAGGTCAAGTTCAAAATCGCGGGGCGAAGCGATCTTTATACATGAAGCGTTATAGCCCGCTAAACCCTCCTCGGCTAGAAATGCCCGTGTTGGGTAAGCTCTTCGGAAGTGTCCTACATGCTCAGCTTGGTGCGCAATTCGGAGAATCGCTCACTTGTTTTCGGGGAGGATAGAATGAAGGGATCACTGCCCTCATAGGGGTCTTTCACGACCGAATCTGATTCACTCTTTTGCACAGTGACTCATCTTGCCCGCTTCATTGTAAATGCACGGAATACTTAATAAGGTGCCTCTTGGTTGTAGCGGCGTTGCATGGAATGGTTCTTGATATCCAAAGACTCGACGTGATGTTATCTGAGATTCTCGAATACACCCTGATCCAGCCAGCCTATGGGGCAGAGAGTTTGAGATGAATCTTGAAACGTATCTGATTGTGTACGGGTTAGATTAGTCTTACAGCATGCCACACAGTTACAAAGGAAAGTCACCTTGCATTTTCCCAAAACGCAGAATGACTTTCCCGGTACCTGTGGCATCGGTGGACTTGACGATGATATTTAGCGCCTCTTAATAAGGCTGAGCCGCGGTTAACGTGGTCATATCTTCCCCTGCATATTAGTTAGAGGAGATTGAGAGAACAAATACTGCTCTTTGTGACCGAAATCTTATTGGCTCCTTACTCGCTGCATGGGTTGTGTGGTCAAATGGTCTCCCACGAGACCTAATTTACTCATCTGTGCGAACGTAAAATCGTGGCACGATATAAAGAGTAGCCCTACTTTCTGAAACACTCTTTAGACATATCTCGAGGGGAACTCTGCCGAGACCACTAATCTGATGCCCGTCATGATGCCCGTCATCGGAATGGATCCCAAGTCCGCAGCCCGGCGATTCAACCTTGTGACGGCCCCGAGAAGAACCCACATTAGTAAACACCAGTCATCTCTTGAAATTTTCGAGATCAGCGCAATCAAGAGGATATGTAAAGGAGCTCTGTCAACGCTATGCAGATGAACCGCGAAGGGGTACAGAACTCGGTATCCGGAGCAAAGTATTTTATTTGTAGACGTAAACGGCGCTATTGAAATATCGCAGTGAAGCGCTCCACGCCCAGAGCGGGATGCCATGTCATTGTGAATCACCCGTAAACCACCCAGTTCCTTCTTTACCCTCGACCTACACCTCCGCAATCTCTCTCAACCGACGAATCGTAGATCTTGTTGCCGCCGCAGCGGGTGTCCTAACAGCGCAAAACGACCATCAGCATCTTACTCAGTTCCGTATGTATGGGCCTAATAGAATCCACCATAGCTCCTCCAAAGACTTACGAGACAGTCCAAGCGCCACCAGCAACAGTCTTCTTGCACGCTCTGCAGTTCCAGATTCCGACTGCTTGACGCTTCACGGTGACCTTGCCGCAGAACGTACAGGTGTATCTCGCGTGTTGTGTGATTTCCATCTTCTTGATCTGTTTTCGGAGGGAGGCACCATATCTGTGAGGGTAGACGTGTAATAATTAGTCTCCAGTCATCCGGCATCCGCAATTACAATACTGCTGATATTTCGACGTGGAGGGGGGGCTTTTCGTAGGAGCATACCTAGTACCATATTTCCCTGTGACACCGACTTTCTTTGTGCGCTTTGTCTAAGCAAAAAGTCAGCAATGAATCACATAGAGAAGGAATCGATTTATCTTGTTACCATTTTGAGAGAAACTGATGGACTTTGTTCGTTGAGTCTGGACGGTACGCTGTGGTTTAGTGGATTTGAAGATGGCGGACTTCGAAATCGCTTGTGTGGGCCCTAAGAGTCTAGCCGAATTTGTGCAGCAGTCACACAGTAACATTTACAGCTCAGTCTGATTGACCCTTGTATTGTTCGATTACGATACAAGAGTATCAAAGGAAACAAAAATATGGATAACTTGCAGATATTAATTCTGAAAATCTAGCAGTCACGTTATCGGTGATGACCCCTTTGCAGGAATCTGTTTTGGTAAGAGACTAATATCTATTACCTGATCAGGCCATTCGTCGATTCCTCCTCCTTTCATCCACGGTGACTCTTCTGACGATATGGCAAGCCAGGACCGCGAATATGAACTTATCCTTTTCGGGGCAACGGGATACACCGGCAAGCTAACGGCGGAACACATAACTACACACCTGCCGACCAATCTGAGATGGGCGGTTGCGGGGCGTTCTGCGAGTAAGCTCCAGGATTTGGTGAACGAGTTGCGGGAACTGAATCCGGATAGGACTAAACCTGGTACGGGAACATGATTCTACTCCAATAAACATCAGACTAACTCCGCCGCTTTCTTTTTGAAGGCATTGAAATTGCGAGCCTTGACCTCGAGTCCCTTTCGACTCTTGCGAAGAAGACTCAGGTGATTATTACTACAGTCGGGCCGTACGCACAGCTCGGGGAGCCTGTCATCGAGGCCTGCGTCAAGAATGGCACTCATTACATAGACTGGTTAGCTCCCCTTCGAATTTGACATGAAATGCCTTGTTGCTAACATTCTAAGCTCCGGTGAGATCCCATGGTTGAAGGAAATGATAGATAAGTACGAAGTCGAAGCAAAAGCAAACAGAGCCATCGTTAGTAACCCGCGCTTGTACATACGACGAGTGCACATACTCATCTCTCATGGCAGATAATTCCTCTATGTGGAGTCGAGAGTGTTCCCGCTGATCTCGGAACCTGGGCCCTCGTCACGCTCATCCGAGAGAGGCTTTCCAAGAGCACAAAAGAGGTTATCATGAGCATAGAAGGACTTACGTACGCGAAATCCATCCTCAGAACATAGCCTTTCGAGACTGATTTAATATATACAGCGGCGCAGTAAGCGGAGGATCGTTCGCGTCGTTATTATATGCTCTCGACACGTACAGTCTCAGCCAGCTCACAAAGTCCGTGAAACCGTGGATTCTTTCTCCCGTCGAGGGCGCCAGAATCGGGTGCTCAACGTCCTTGCTAGGGCTACGAACGGTACCGGATCTGGGCACACTGACCGTAAGTCCTACGGTATCTATGGATCGGAGCATTGTGCACCGCACTTGGGGACTGCTTGATGGAGGCAAGGCGTATGGGCTGAACTTCCGGTTCAGCGGATACACGAAAGCGAGGAATGCTTTCACTGGTGTTGCGTTTCGAGCTTTTTACGGTATTGTGGTTGTGGCGTTACTTCTTCCTCCCGTAAGGTGAGTTTCCCGTTACCAACAGCATTAAGTCGGTCCTAACATAAGTAGATGGTTATTGAGACGCCTTGTTCCTGCACCCGGCCAAGGCCCGTCCAAAGAGTATGTTGTCAATATTCCGCTCTCATCTAAAGTAGAAAATTTAATAACAACATCTACAGTACCTTCAGAAAGAGTTGCTTCAAGGCCAAAGCAATCGCCCTTACTGATGAGGACCCAGCCCAGAGGGCTTTGGTAACGATGGAGTATGAAGGAAGCCTCTATTACCTTACAGGTATATTCATGGCACAAGCTGCCCTCACCCTCCTGCGCGATGAGACGATAGCAAAGTCAATGGGGGGTGGATTCCTCACTCCCGCGACTCTTGGTCAACCTTTTGTCGACCGGCTCGTAGAAGCCAAATTCAATTTCCAAACTCGAATTCTGAATTATTAAATTAAACATGATGTTTTCTTAAGCTATATCTAATGGATAAATCCTCTCACGTCTACTTCGTTTTCTGCTCCTCTAGGAGCCTGATAACTTTCCTTGAGCTTCCGATGGAGTTCTGATAACTAGCGGGTTAATGTAATATTAGTCAAAGCCTTTTGTGGACTTGAACAGGGGGTCTTGACTCACCCAGCCCCCGAATGTCCATAGCAATGCACGACCATGAACGATCCCTCTCCCTTCGCTGACGGGACACGTTCAAGCTCAACTCTCGGCCCACCTATCCGTGACGGCCTGAATCCAACCTGCTCGGACACGACATCAAACTCTCCTTCCGGACCCAGCAGATCCGGTGCCAGTTCCTTACACCGGTCGACAATCTCCTTTGAGATTTCCGGATCAACAACCGGATCCCTGAAAATATGTCTCATGTTAATGACCACTCATGGGACAATCACCAGTGGGGAAAGCTTACCAATTCGCAACCTGGTTACTCCCACCCAAAATTGTTCCTCCGCCGCCGGGCCGCGGAATCGTGTACGTGATATGACCATCTCCACGTCTTATCCTTGCAACGGGACTCTGATTCCGCACCAGTACCGTCTGGCCCCTAGTCGGATACATACGCTCATCACCCACCAATGCCCTCGCTCCCAGGCCCGTCGCATTCACAAACGCATACGCAGACTCTCCGCCCACCGACTCCGCGACCATGCCAAGCCCGACGCCAAGCCCATCTCCAGTAGGAATGCGCAAGCGAAGGAAAGTTCCGCCGGCGGAGTTGATCTCCTGTTTGAGGTAAAGGAGATACGTGGGCACGTTGATGCAGAAGGATTTGTAGGTGATGCCGAAATAAACGCCTTTGGGAAGGGAGGAAGCATTGAGGACTTGGGAATCGTGGACGACGTTGCTCCACCAGATGCCATGTCCGCCTTCGGAGATTTCTTCGTTGGGGTGGTCCCTTGTCGGAAGTATTAGCTCCCGCCCCACTACAGCAGCGGAGTTTTCTTTTACCAGTAATGAAAGGACGGGTAAAACTACGTTGATTTTCAGCGATCAGCGGAGTTTTCTAGTCGCCATTGTAATGCGAACCTTCAGCCCTTTTTTCTCTGCTTCTTCATGGCCTTGCTCGGCAACAATGGCCTCCCAGTATTCAAAAGTCTCCGTGTCCCACTGCATCAATTCTGGCTCGTCGGCGGTGGCATGGGTTCGCCAGTGCGCTCCAGCCCTGTGTGGAGTGCAACATCGACGATCAGCACACAGTCAGCTACTAACGTATTGGGGCTGGGGCTGTCCATGTGGTCATACCATGGCGACGCGTATCCGGTATCCAAGTCTCCTGGAAGACTCTGTGCTACGATGGTGACTTTGTAGCCCGCTTCAAGGAGAAAGATTGCTGTTTGTAGCCCGATCACTCCGGCACTGGCAGGAAATCAGTTCGTTTTTGGTTCCCCTGGGAGCATTGGGGTCTTGGTGAGAACGTATACCCGAGTACGATGACATGCTGGGGATTTTCTGAAGCCATGATATTTATCTGCGTCGATGGCCGCTCTGGTTTGTGGATGTCAAGAGCAATGTATCTACCGCCTTCTAGATCCGGATAAATTTCCTTTTGCGAGTTTCGATATGTAATCTGAAGGTCGAGGCTGTTCCAACGTTTTTTTCTCATTGTAGCCAATCACAGCACTGCGGAGAGAGTTTCGAACGCGAACACAAAGTAAATAATTCACGATGATGCGGGGTGTTGTCCCCAGGACTATAAGGATAGCTGGTTCGTTCTAATCTCTCATGATATCCTTACTATATTTTAGAATTTATCCCGAAAACAGTAGCATCCATCCATTCCTTGATATGTCTATTGACTGTTTCAGGAGCTTCCCGTAGCGCCCAATGGTTGGCGTCAACTTCCCTCCTAGTCAGACTCGAGATATACTTCTCCATACTCATGGACATGGCCGGAGGGAGCGCCATGTCTTTGGATGCTTGGATGTGGAGGACTGGTATGTCAATTGTGGATGGGAGACTGCACAGATGTGAGCAAGGTTGTTTTGCCCTGACTTTGACAAATGTATGTATGTGCTTACTCCTTTTCGTCATTGAAGTTCTGTTCTCTGGTACGATACCAGTTTACTGAATACCTATCAGCTTGGCCTTTTCTGCAGTGTGGGAGTCTCCTGTCTTACACGGGCCATGCATTCCATTTCGTGCATATTGGTCGACATAATAGTCAAGTTCCTATATTTTAGTTAATGAAAAAAGTTTTGTATGCTTGACAACAGATAATAGGACAAACCTCATCAGACAGAAGAGGGGTTTTTCCGACAATCTGCAAATCCTGCAACTGTACTCCACTCGTGGGGATGAAGCCGATTTCACCATTCGGCCCCCTTCCTCCATAGAGACCATTCAGAAACTGCCTGATCTGCTCCTTGGTCTTGACTGCTGCCTCAACTTCAGGACCGGCCAGCTGCAACTGGTACGCGAAATTTGGTATCCCCTTAACCACCTCATCCAATTGACGATATGTCTTCGATGGCGGGAGATATGGTGTACAAACAGAAAACAAATGAGTGACAAACCCAGGATGGAAGAGACAAGCGCGAAAGACGACCACACCGCCCCTATTTGTATTAGGTTGGCTCTTCCACGGACATGCCAGTGCAACTTACCAGTCGTGTCCGCCCAATATGATCTTGGGGGCCCCTAGCTGGTTCGCGAGCTCTTTGATATCATCTGCAGCGCGCTTGAGCCCATATAATGCTATGGATTCTGGAGGAACTCGAGGGGCATCCTGAATCTCTTAGGATGGTTTTCTACTAATAAGAAGTTGAACATGGGCATACATACCGTTCCACCGTAGCCCATCATGTCAGGCACAACAACCCGCAGGCCCAGGTCCAGTAGACTATTAATCTGATATCTCCAGCCCATGGATATATCTGGCCAGCCATGGATCTTGGACACGTGCATCAGGATTCGCACGACCATGAAGTACGAATGTGAATAACTACCAGAAATATAGTTGCGCAAGGCTCGCCTTTCGGCATACCCAGCAGGTAATCTATTTCAATGGAGTTAGCATTTCGGTGTACATTTCCCATCCTGTTCGTTCTAAGAAACTGACGATATGTTCTTCCATTGACCTGGGCCGTTTTATGCTCGACCCGAACATCCCCAATGAGACGGATCGGTATGGGAGCCATGTCTGGTATAAATACTCTACGACGTTGTCTCCGCACATTCGGAGGTGCTTCTTAAGTCCCGTATTTCCTACTTTATATACCAAGAATCCCGCGAATACAATTCGTACCTCGGCTTATTGCTAGGCGACAGCCTGTTCCGCATTTGGATTGATTGATCTCCCGGCGATTATATTTTTCACTCGAGCAATGATCATGCACTGAAATTCTCAATCCACGGCATCAATCAGCCACAAAACAGCGGTAGACAAATAACATTATATATGAACGAAGAGCTGGTGTATCGACAACAGCCGTTTATGTACAAGTTCATGCTTTATTAGCCCACCTTGTTGCCGAGCTGAGGTAAATCCTGAATGGGTCAAAAGAAATCATCGGGTATGTATACAGCTGAGCGAAATGTAGAAGGGATAAGGGTGTAACGGAAAATGACTCAGTAGATCACCGTATCTTCCTCCGCTTCAACAACTACCTCTCCACCGTCAGCACCATCAGCATCCTCTCCTCCATGCACTTTCTCACCCTCCATTGCATAGTGAGAGTTATCAGTGGCTTGGATTTGTGCATTGTCATTAGTATCGGTAGGTTTGGGGGGAGATGGTTTAGCAAGATTGCTCTCTGAACCCACCAGCTCCGTTGGATGTGACGGATCTAAACTTCCTGGGGGAACATCGCCAGAGTTATTAGTGATCGTCTGCTCCAAGAAACCACCCTCCTCATTCTTCTGTGGCCTTAGCCCTTCTAGATCCTGAAGTTCACCCTCAATTGTCGATTCTGCTTCCACGATCTGGGACTTGATCTGAATGTCTTGTTCCGGTAAAAGCTCCCACGGTTTGTAATACTATCTCTCAATTAGCAACTGTGTATTTTTACCAAGCATCAATCAACTTTGAGAATCTAGTACCAGTTTTGGTTCTGCTGTTGTATGGAGAAAGTGGGACATCGCAAGAAGGTTGGAATGACGAATCCGCATCTGGACGCCTATCAGCTACGTCCCAAATCGCCAAGGCATTTTAGGTGAGTCTCTGACCGACTGCTCGTCAAATTTCTTCTGCTCCTGCTTCCTTACGGCAGTGAGCTCGTCAAGCTCTTTCTTCCTTTTCTCGTCGTACTCTTCGGCCTGAAGTTTCAATTTCGCCTGCTGTTTCTTTTCAATGTCCGCTCGGCGCTTTTGCGCAGCTGATGATGAGCTCTGAGAAAGGGTACCAAGGAGTGCTCCAAAGAGCCTCTGTCCCCGCTTACGCTCTTCCAACTGTCCGCTTTTGCGTCTATCTGTCGGTCGGTCAACTGGAGAAGCTGACTTATCGTTTTTATCCTCGCTGCCCTCCATACTGAGCCGGGGCCGTTTGTTGCCGCTGTCTGATATCGAAGACTGCCGTCGTTTCACCTGGCCCCGTTCAACGACGGGCTCCTCTGATTCTGGTACGACAACCGCTGACGCGATAGTTCTGAACCAAGCTCGAGTCAGTGCACATTCACGAAAGATAAGGCCATATTCAGTAGACGTACATCTGCTCTTCCATCATCGCGAAATGATTATTCTGACAAACTGGCGGGTGTTATTGCAAGGTAAGGAAAGACAGAATATCTCGAAGGACATCAGAGAGGAAGAGACAATCTTTCGCTAATATTTCCGCAAAGAGCAACGTTCAGGTTTACACACTTTCATACCAGTTGAGATCACATGACCGGGTTTACCAATTTGTAAGTGTCTTCCAGAGTGTTCCCCATGTATTTTGTGAGATAGAAGACACTGCTTTTAATGAACCTCACCTTACTTCCTCTGAAGGTAGATAAACACCAGCGCGCTTGAGACAGCAAGAGGCGGAACGGAAAGCAATCCAAGAGTCTCTCGCAGTTATTCAATCACTATGTCTCGCCATCATCCGTAAGCCACTCAGACCCCTGGACCGGCTTAATCTGTTATTAACATGCTCATAGCGATCTCGTAATGTGTCGCAAGCAGCCGGGAATTGCCATCGGCCGTCTTTGCGACAAATGCGACGGGAAATGTCCTGTTTGCGACAGCTATGTGCGTCCCACAACTCTTGTCAGGATATGTGACGAGTGCTCCTTTGGCAACTACCAGAATAAGTGCGTCGTCTGCGGTGGCGAGGTATGGGAACTTCTCTTCTAAATTTATGAGAGCATATACTAATATATTGGTTGTGAAAGGGGATTTCTGACGCCTTTTACTGCTTCGAATGCACGCGACTAGAGAAGGATCGAGATGGATGCCCGAAGATCATAAATCTCGGATCTTCAAGGACGGATCTGTTTTACCAGAGAAAGACAACTAGGAATCACTAGCATTAGCAATCTACTCTGGGCAAGGGGTGCCAGAACTTGGAGTATGGTACAACCCCTCCTGAGTATTACAATGTTGGTGAAGAACACCTGTCTGGCTCACTGCATCGAGATGGAATATCACACTGAGGTAGAGCCGCCCCAGCGTCAGCCTTCTTTGCCCCGATGGCCAATACCATAGAAAGTTCGACCTTTCTGACGAATAAGGGTGTACGATATTATTTCACCAGACAACTGGTTTTATTCGCCAATCGTATTGTCTTACAACCTGAGATCTCATTTAGTGGATCTTGCTATCGCCTTGTTTAGAAAAAACTGCTTTACGGTAAAACACAGTTTCATTAATATAGTGGTTGAGAAATGTATTGCATTGTGACCGTAGCCCTGACACATTCAGTATTATATAGATTTTATATTTATTATTATATTGATGTCGACTGCCGTTACGTTACCCGCTGAGCTCTTACGGTGTTGCCCGATACGAGGTCAGATAAGGTTTTGATATTGACTAGCGCACCTCAAAATCTGAAGAGGATAATAAGATATCGAACAATTGTTGTATAATTTCTGTTTGAAATACTAAGATGGAGAATCTAATTTACAGGAGCAGATAGATATGTCTCTCAATTCATTGAGAGTAGACATTATTCAGTCCATCTCTCCCATGGTTCCTGCCACTCCAATCCAAGCCCCTTAAATACTCTTTTCTCCGCCTCCTGCCATGTGCCCGCCTCCTTTCCATCCCCTCCCAACTCCAGGTGTACAATTTCGCCGGTAGCCCTGACCCTTACACCGCTCGAGTCGAACTTCCACCCCTTCACATTCTTGGCATACCGTCGGATGTCTCGTTCGAACGTAGTAGCGCCTGTCCAGCCGACAATTGCACAACCTATAGTACGCCAGGGAGCAACGATAATGTCGACACGGCGATGAAGGTTCGGGTTCTTGGTTTTGGTGTTCGAATTGGAAGGAGAACTTGGTTGAGGAGGAGAGTTGATATCTTGCCAGACAACGAGAGCTTTATCGAGTGTGTCGAACCCATGGCCGCCACCGAGGTGCCGGGCTGGGATGGGTTTCTGGTCTCGTTTCGTCCCACCCATAGCAATAAGCAGAGTATGCGTAATCCATCCACCGACCTCTAAGGAGGCAACCACATCCCTGACGAGGCCGAGAGTCTGCATCTCATCGCGGTGGGTCAGAATCAAGTCGACGTCTCCGCACTCTTGCTTGCCCCGGCGGTAGCCACCAACAATACAGCACTCGATGCCCTCATCTCGGACTATGCGAGCGTGTTGAGTGACAATCTCTGCAACAGACTCCACCTCCTGCCTCGGTATTTTCTGCTGAAATTCTTCGAAGTATTTGACGCCGATCTGCTGGACTCGACTTAAGGAGTCCCAGCCCTGCTCCACAATATCATCTAGATCACGCCAGCCTCTGTCATAATAGAATTCTCGGGCTGTAGAGGCACCAACACCCCAGATCTCATAGAACAAACGAATCACTTTCAGAACCGGGTCGTTCTCGATGTCTTCGACGGTCTGAATCCGTCCATTAGCTTGCCATTCGTGGAAGAGATGCGCGATTTTCTGGTCACAGCCTGGTAGCGCAAGTACTTCTCTAGTATTTGTCAGAGGATATGGGTACGCGGCCAAAGATGCAATGCTTGTGCTGTAAGCCCGAACGCCAACCTCATCGTTCGTTAAGATCCTTGAGAGCTTGATCTTTTTTAGCTGGTCCATGAATGCCATGTTCGGGGAATTCATAGGGGTCGATCGTTCACACGCATATTTCTTTTTTTCTCTGACCCATGATGGCATTTCAGGGAGTTCACTATTGGTGCTTTCGTCATGTTCGCTGGTTGTCCGGCGGAGTAGTTGTGCAGGTAGAGTTACGCCCTCATTTTGAGCTGTGGAGCCATATCTCATACGTGTACGAGGGTGTGACCTTGAGGCGAATGGCCTCGCACCACCGCGTGCCGGCCTGGCTGATTGCACATCGGCTTTCGCTCGCTCTAGAATTGCCTTGGATAAGTCGTTCTGTGGAGAAAGAGTTGGTTCCGAAGGGGTGGGAGACGAAGAAAAGACTCTCGCCCTGTTACTGTTAATTTGCCGGATTGGCGTGACTGAATCTTCTGGCCGTGCTTTGGGATGTCCTTCATATACAGTATATCTACCCATTGGTAATGCGCTACCAGCCTCGAGCGAATCATGAAACCACACAAGAGAGAGCACCTTGATCGAGTCCTCGACTCCTGACGCTTCACGTCTAGCTTTTTGATCGTCAATGATACACGTCGACCCGGACGGGCTAGTGTGTTCCTGAGGGATGGAGCTCCGCAGAAATTGTTGGCCTTCGTGTTCAGATTCAGTAGAAGAGTCGTCGATTGTGATGACGGGGCCCTGAGCAACGTCCCGGAGCGTTTCCAATCTACGCCTCTTCTTCGATGCAGCCTCGCCATCTTCTATTCCAACCTGCTCAGTGATGTCTTCAGTCCAAAGTCCTCGACAACGTAACTCAAATTCCGCCCGCCGCTTTGTCCCCACCTTGCCAATAATTATTTTTGCTTCACTCACGTCATACGTCAGGGGAGCCCCCAGCTCGGTGACCTTTTCTTCAAGGCCGTGAAGCTCCGATAGTGTGAGATGTGCCGGCAAAATAAAGACGGGTGGTAAGCCACTGAGACTAAGTGTTGTGGCCCGCTTTCCTATATTATCCCTAACCCTTTGGGGCTGGGAGCCAGGTGATATCATTTGCATTGTGATCCTGGATGCAAGATCACAAGCAAACCCAAGAACCAGTCGTTTGGTGCTAACAGTAATCTATACTGATAAAGACTAGGTCGCAATCGGCTCATTGCCCAGCAGACTCTCATCGTCGTTTGTTGCGAACTTTCACTGAACAAAGTCGAAAGCAAGCACAAATCATGTCGACGACAGAGAATCTTCAGTGACACTGAGCATAAAGAGACACGGTATAGAGCACGAGTGAAATGCCAATCACCGAGTGCCCCTCCTTCAACAAGATGGTGTGCTACAAAATAAGCGAACAAGGTTGAGAGCCCCACATCGTATTGATAGATGATTTTGACCTTGAAAAATGGTTGGATGGCATGTTCCTCACGTTCACGGCTAGGAATCAAAGATGAGGTATGTCTCCAGGCAAGCAGATGTGACAGGCCAAGCTGTTCGAGCTTCAACCCTTTCTCGCCACAGGTGGCGTAGTACTCGAGTGCTTTGCCTGATACAAAGTACCAGCCACGTCTCACAACTATCCTAGGCAATTGGTATGAAGTGCGCACTCCGTAGAGATGAACGAAACTCAAACTAGCTGGCTGATCGTCATCGTCGTCATTGTCCCCGCCATCATCACCAGCGGCTCTGCAACAAGCTGCTGCATCTCTACGCGACGGTAGGTGCTACACAAAGCCCGGAGGAGGTTATCGGCAAAATGTTGCAGTATGTATGCGACACCAGGCGGTGTGAGAAGATCCCTTATGTGACTCTCCGATCGGTCGCACTCAACGAATCTAAGTTCAGGCTATAGCCCCCTGGCTGAACCGCTTGTATCCTTTCGGTTTCCAAGGCATTGCCTCGCTCGCAAGCAGGAACGAAGGTGGTAAGATAACAGGTGCCGAGGGCTTTGAATGGTATGGATGAGCGTTGGGTGGCGCAAGTCGCCAAAAGAAAAATACCCCGTCGTCCAATGTTGGTGTGACGGCTTCGTTGGCACGTAAAAGAAATGCATGAGCATGCAGGCTCCGCCGTTGGTGCCCCATTTATGTAGTATTTCTCTGCCGCCTTCTCGCATCGTCGAGCCATTGTCGAATTAGAGTAGACTCTCTGCAGCATCGGCCTGCGATCGCAGAATTACTCCCTGCCTTCGCGGCAATCCCCACCCCACCTACCAAACCGGATAGCTGTTTCTCTGCGAGTATCTGTACTGTACATACATACACACTCACTCATAGACACAATATACGTCTGTTCGCGTGCCCTTAGCTGCATACTAGGAGGTAAAGTAAGGCAAGGCACGGCGATGTGCTAGGGTGATTGTTAAGCACATCTTGTTGTGTTTGTTTTGTTTTGTTGGTTGAGGGTAATATCAAACTTTTTGCTCCTTCCCGCTTCGGTTTTGCGAAGGCTTCTAGATAAGAACTCATGACCACGCAATAGCTCTCCCCACAACCCAACTCGGCATCTCTGTGCATTCCGATCGCTGGCTTTTTCTGTAACTGGATAGAGCTGAGAACCTGCTCTATTCACGCTATTCTAAGCTGCACATTCTACATCCACTTTACTAAAGTATCCTACTACGCATCTTTCCTTGACCGCGAAAACATTCGAGCTCGCAGTGGCTGTGGTTTCCATTGACCATGGCTTCGACAACTGGGGACGCAATGGACAGCAGCTCCAACTTAGCCTCTACGCCTCATCCAATACGTGTGAAGGTCACATATGCTCATCCTGGAGCGGTACCACCCATTTTCCTCGCGGGCTCGTTCACCTTTCCACCCTGGGAGCCCCAAGAAATGCACTACACGAAGCTTCGACCGAATCAGGCAGAATCTGGCGAGGAAGTCGAAGATGCAGAGTCGGAATATGAATTTCATAAGGAGTTCGATGTGAAGGAAGGCCAATGGCAGTACAAGTTCAGAGCCGGACAAGGTGATTGGGTATTAGATGAACATGCTATAACAGGTATAATACCACCTTTTCGATTAATCTTATGGGTAGTGATATATCATAAATGATGCTGATACTACTCCTAGCGAACGACCAAGACGGCAATCGAGTCAATATTTTGGTCATTCAAAAAGATAGCGATAGCCATGCCTTGGAGCAAAAGACCTCGCCTAAAGCTATAGGACCCGAGACTGTTCCTAGCGAGTCTCCTCTAGTTGAATTGAGTCCTGCTGGCAAAGGGGATGAAGCCCATACAGCCTCAGATGAGGCTATTACTGTGCCAGAGTCACCTGGTTTGCCCGGTGCTGACGTTACTGACGCAAAGGAACCTACGATGTCCGAGAATTTACCCGTCAAACTCTCTGAACCAGACATCATACCGCCACAGGCGGAGGTAACGGCCTTGAAAGAATGCGACAAGGTTGTTCCACAAGACGTAGAGGGCAAGACCAACTTAGTTCTTCCAGGCCACGAAAACAAAGGTGGTGAATTAGTGGGCATTCAGAAAAAGGGGCTTCATCAGAACGGAGATATCCACCAGTATGTGCCTAATGCCAGCGATAACAACGAGTACCTGGAGGGGCCTACAGGGCAGCTTCAGCTCCAGCAGGGAGAGGAGCAATCTCAGCAGGCCGACGGACCTCCTTTGATAGACGTTAATTTACCAGACTCTCGACCTGCTCTTTCCGAGAGACAGCTAGAGACGCCCAATGACCCAAATCATGTCACAAATTTATCTGAATCAGTTGGTAGACATTCGTCGACTGAAAAGCAGCCAAAGGTTGGACCTCCACCTGACCGTGTCGCCAAGTCACCTACAATCGTTGAGGAACAACCCAATGGCAATTACCCGACTGAGCATGTTGGAGAACAATCTGTAGAGGCTGGGCAAGACGCAGTAACTGAGGAGCAGCCTGTGAAGCTAGGGAAAGAAGCAGTAACTGAAGAACAACCTGTAGAGGTCGGGAAAGGAGCAGTAGCTGAACAGCAAACTACGAAGGCCCCGTTAACGCCATCGTTTAAGGAACAGAAAGGAGCGGTCACCTCGAGTGAATACGAGATCTTCCCGATCCAACCCGTGGAGGAGACCATCGACGAATCTACGGAGATTTTTAACAGTCACGACGAGCCCGCGCTTACAGAAGTCAGTTCTGCCACAAAGGAACCTGTATCTAACGGATTGCATAGTTTCACAGAGGAAATACCAATTCCCTTTATTGTCGTAGAGAAGGTCCCGGACAAGGGGCAACCAATTTGTGGAGGAGAGGCTGGCGATAATGGTGGCCTTCAGGGGATTATCGAAAATCGCGAAGCAGATGCCGAACCCGACCAGATCATTGAACCTAAGGAAGACATGTCAGAAGAAACCAGCAAACCGATATCCATCCCATCACTGATCGTCGAAAAGACCGATGATAAGCCCAGCTATGGCGACGATTTTGGAGCCGAAGGAAACCATGCTCAGAAGGTGGCGCACGATAAGCGAACAGCAGATGCAGAGCCTGATGAGGTTGTAATTTCTTCAGAGCAGAAGGGATCTGGCTTGATCAATGCCGGAACGGCCTCGAAGCATGATGAAGCTGAGTCTACCAAACTTGAAGAGGGTCTAGAGACAGAGGAGACCCCAAAGTCAGGAGAAACTTCAGAGGCGGAAAAAGCTGCACCAGCTGAAGAAGTTGCAGAGCCAGCGGATGTTCAAGGAGTAGAGGAAACTATGGAAACAGCTGAAGTTGCAGAGGCAGAGGAATCTGCAGAGGTACCTATAGATACTGCGGAAGTTACAAAGGCAGGGGAAGTCAATGAGGCCGAGGATGCTGCGACAACTACGGAGGCAGAAGAAGCTGTAGAACCTACGGTAGCCATAGAGGCAGCAGAAGCTCTAGAGGTAGAGGAAGTTGCGGAACCTGCGGTGGCTACAAAAGCAGAGGAAGCCGCGGATCCTACAGTGGCTACAGAGATAGCAGAAACTTCGGAAGTAGAGGAAGTTGCGGAACCTGCGACAGCTACGGAGGCAGAAGAAGCTGCAGAGACTGCGGTAGCCACAGAGGCAGTGGAAGCTCCAGAGGTAGAAGAGGTTGCGGAACCTGCGGGGGCTACAAAACCAGAGGAAGCCGCGGATCCTACAGTGGCTACAGAGATAGCAGAAGCTCCGGAGGTAGAGGAAGTTGCGGAATCTGCGACAGCTACGGAGGCAGAAGAAGGTGCAGAGACTACGGTAGCCACAGAGGCAGTGGAAGCTCCAGAGGTAGCGGAAGTTACGGAAGCTACGACAGCTACGGAGGCAGAAGAAGCTGCAGAGCCTACGGTAGCCACAGAGGCAGTGGAAGCTTCAGGGGTAGAGGAAGTTGCGGAAGCTGCGACAGCTACGGAGGCAGAAGAAGCTGCAGAGGTAGAGGGAGTTGCGGAAGCTGCGACAGCTACGGAGGCAGAAGGAGCTGCAGAGCCCACAGTGGCTACAGAGATAGCAGAAGCTCCGGAGGTAGAGGAAGTTGCGGAAGCTGCGACAGCTACGGAGGCAGAAGAAGCTGCGGAGCCTACAGTGGCTACAGAGATAGCAGAAGCTCCGGAGGTAGAGGAAGTTGCGGAAGCTGCGACAGCTACAGAGGCAGAAGAAGCTGCAGAGCCTACGGTAGCCACAGAGGCAGTGGAAGCTTCAGAGGTAGAGGAAGTTGCGGAAGCTGCGACAGCTACGGAGGCCGAAGAAGCTGCAGAGCCTACAGTGGCTACAGAGACAGCAGAAGCTCTCGAGGTAGAGGAAGTTGTGGAGGCTGCGACAGCCACAGAGGCAGTGGAAGCTCCAGAGTTAGAGGAAGCTGCGGAAGCTGCAGAGCCTGCGGTAGCCACAGAGGTAGCAGAAGTTCCAAAGGTAGAAGTTGTGAAACCTGCGGTAGCTACTAAAGCAGAGACAGCTACGGAACCTGTGGTAACCGAAGAGGTAGAGGAAGCTACAGAACCCACTGCAGCTATACAGTCAAAAGAACCTGCAGAACCTGCGACAGCTACGGGGGCAGAAGAAGTTGTAGAGCCTACGGCAGCCACAGAGGTAGCAGAAGTTCCAAAGGTAGAAAAAGTTGCGGAACCTGCTGTAGCTACTAAAGCAGAGGAAGCTGCAGAGCCTATAATAGGTAAAGATGAGGAGGAAGCTGCAGAACCTGCGGAATTTATAGAGGCAGAGGGAGCGGAAGAACCTGGAATGACCACGGAGACAGCACAACCTACGGTAGCCACAGAAATAGCGGACGATCCAAAGACAGAGGAAGCTACAGAGACTGAGGTGGTTGCAGAACCTGCGGTAGACACAGAGGCAGAGGAGGCTGCAGAACCTACAGTAGTCACAGAGGCAGAAAACGCTGCAGATCCTACGCTAACTACAGAGGTAACGGAAGCTTTAAAGGTAGAGGAAGCTGCGGAGCCTGTGGTAGCTACAAAGACAGAGAAAGCTGCAGAACTTACGGAAGAGCATTCTCAAACGGAGGTAGTCAAGGAGGACGAACCTGGCAAAGATCCTCAGGCTGCAAAACCTACTGGAGTGGTGAATCCCAAGGAAGAGGTTCTTGTCGAAATCCCTAATCCCGCTGACATATCTACTGATACTAAGGTGGCTAAGGAGGAGTATCTTGTAGATGGCCCTAAGACTGTCAATGAGTCTTCTAAAGTGGAAATGTCAAAGGGAGAGGACCCCTCTAGAGTCTCTGAATATCCCGAAATAGAGGAGGCTAAAGAAGTGGATCTCGGTGAAACCGAGATCGTCACAGAGTCAACCGATAAGGCTCATCAGGATCCTGGTGCAACGATCAACTCGGAAGCGGTCCACTGGAAGAAAGAAGCCGAAAATGAACTCTTAGGCGAGGTGAAGCAAGACAAGTTTGGAGAACTGGGACCAACGACAAGCACGGTGTTAATCGAGTCAGCATCAGCTGCGACGATGCATGGTTCTCAAGCTCCAGTCCCATACGTCGATGTAACAGCCACAAAGTCTGCAGATACTTCGGACGAGCCGGCCGAGATATTGAACCACATTGCTACAGAGGAAGGGCCTGCGCCAGATTCAGAATTCAGCGAAGGAAAGTCATCAAATTCGATCTCAGACATCGCCGACAAAGCTGTCAAGATGGCTGATTCAGCTAAAGTAAATGGCCAAACAGAGTCAAGCTTGTCCGCGTTCGAAGCCGCTGTTGGGCATAAGTTCGAAACGGACTCTCCCAGAATCGAAGATGCACCACTATTTGCACATGAGTGCTTGACACCCTGCGAAGAACGACCAGTGAATCCTAGTCATCGACTTAGAGCTTTAGCCATGGGATCTGAGTCTCCTCTAGAACCACCAGAAGAACCGTCGGCTGTGGACCTCGAAGATCCCATGTTGGAAGCATTTCCGTCTGATCGTGAGCTTATCCTCGAGCGTCTTAAAACAACAGAGTCGCGCTTAGAGGAGGACGAGACATCAGTAGACGGTATACCCCCGTCGCCCATTTTGACCTCAAGCAATCATTCGAACGATTCCGCAGTGAGGCGGTCTCCATCGCCACTAGTTGAGCGGTCGCCTAATTTGGATGCCATCCCAGAAGAGGAAGCACCAACTTCTACCTCACGAGAACCTACCCTACCAGAGGCAGCGTCATCGGCGCCAGAGAGCAATGAGAACCAGTCTATATCCATTGCAGCCGCTGGTGCATCAGCTGCACTTGCAGGTATCGCATGTGCAGCGACTGCTGACCAACTCGAGGAATCGTCGGATGAAGAAACCTGTCAAGACGAACCTTCTGGCGGTGTCCCTGTTCCTGTCCAGATAGCATCTGCGCCAGCGGGGATGAAAACAGAGGCCTACGACCATCCCGTCGACCCCCCGTTGACCCAGCAGGAATCGGTTGACCCCGCCCTTGAAAGACCTGAAGCAGAGCAGCATATATCTGTGTCAACAATTTCTCTTTCTCGGGAAGAAACGGTTCATGAACCACCTCCGACGGGTGTTTCAACTCAACCGGCATCCCCGCTAATCGAGCTTTCTAAAGTGAACAAGGCCATTGAGGAGACCGAATTTAAGTCTGATGAAGCTGAATCAGAACTTGACGAATATGAACCCGAGCCTGTGGAGAAGCTACATACTCCGATTAATGCTAAAGACCTGCTGTTATCGAAGGCAGGACCTGTCAGCCACGGCGCCACTCTAAACGAGCCCACCGGAGAATACGAACCAGTCGTAGGGAGTACCAAAGATGCAATAATTTCCGCTGCTGCACCGACAAGCAATATGGCTGCTTTAGCTGCAGAGGTGGGACTGGACTCACATGGCGCTACGACTTCCGTGCCAGAAGTTATGCAAGAGAGCCATATCGAAGCTCATGGCCCAACAGAAGCAAGTGCTCTGCTCGATGCTGTAAAGGATAAGACTCCTGTAGAGGGTGGATTCAATAGCCAAATATCACTCGAATTACCAGCCCATGAGAGAATTAGTCAAGGCAATAATCATGGGGAGATCACTTCTGGAGGATCTATGCTCTCTACCATCGCACCGACGGAACTTATACCACCAACACCAGAAGATAACGCTTTTGAAGTACCGCAGGTTGTACGGGAGAGTCAAGCTGAAGCTCCAGAAGAGGCGAATGCTTCGGCGGAACCTGTGGAGGATAAGACTTTGGCAGAAGGAGGACAGAAGCGTGAAGCTTCAACAGGGCAGGAAACCTCCGTAGGCAATATTCATGGAGATACCGTCGACCCTATTAGCGCAGACAAGAGCACAAAGGATAAGGGTACTGGGGCTATTGCTGGAGCTGTCATTGGTGCGACCATTTTAGTTGCAGCGACTGCCTCTGCCGTGAACGCAATTGCGAAGGATAAAGCATCTGATATTACGCAGAATGCGACCACGAGTACTTTTGGAGAGGAGGTTGAGGCCAAACCCCAGGCTGCCGCACAAGGTCAGATTGCAGCGGAGTCCTCACAGGAGCAAGAAGCGGAAGTGACTCCCGCGAGCGAAGCCGCCGAAGAGCTCGGACACGATGCTGCGAAAGCCTTGGCTTCCGATATTGCTGCTACAAGCGAAATAAATGATAGAGAGAACGGAGTAGCACAAGTTGAACCTAATGCGATTGATAATACAGGCGAAGATAGAGGTGAAGACACACTTGAGGGTGGCCTTCGACGGAGAGGCGTTACTGAGGCTAGTGACCGCCCACACTCACTGCAGTCAAACAAAGGACCAAAACACCCGAACATCTTCAAGAGTTTCTGGCGAACTGTGTTTGGTGGCTGGATAGGTGGCTTGTTTACGAAACTCTTTGGTAACAAGCGGCATAGAGCGTAAGAAAATTGCGGCCTTCCGAGTCTTCATGTCCACCAGCCAGAGTGCTGATAGGTGGTTTTTTTTCTCAGGAAGATTACACTATCCGCCATTGTTGTATTTGTTGTTGCTCTCCTACTCAAGCATTATGTCTAGCATCCACTCTACTCCTCAAACCTCGTCGCTTTGCTCTTTAACGTTTATAATGACTGCGGGCTCAACGGTCTTTATTATCTTCCACGTAACACCAGATTGGTCTTGAATGATAGCGGATTTTCGCACATAGATCGTGCGTTCAGATTGTCAGCAGCGGGGGATCACGAAGGATGATGATGATTACATAGCATTCTTTCTACGAGGTCTAATGTCACGCAAGGCGTATGATGCAGAGAGACTTCTTGTCAGAGAAAGCTCCCTATCCCATTCAGCGCAAAATCTCTTTGCATGCATTTACGTTGTTGTAACGGGCTGCAGCAGTCTACCGTGCCCATAGCTGATTCAACGAATCTATGAAATTCTAACTATTACTTCCTGCTACTGTGACTACCGACAATTGTTTCCAGAAAGCCCAGTGTAGCATATTAGGTTAGCTAGATACCCTTCTTTCTCTAGGAAGGAGTTTGGGTGAGCCGAACAGGAAAGGGATAGGATAACTCCTCTCTGCCGCACGTAAGATCAAAATCCCTAGGCGGGCATAAAGATACTTATGAAGGAGGCAGACTGCCGTCAATGCAATGACCATGCCCTTTGATTCTTTTTGACTAGCCCATGTAGATAGACATGGCTAGACTGTTCCCCCTTTAGTGCCAGACAGTCATCAGATTTGACGAGTTATCACCGAATGCAAGAGACAGGAAGCATTGAAGTCTGCGCGCGCTTGACGTATTCTCGGTGGGGGGGAAGAGGAGCTCGTAGGAGATGGGATTCGGATATACGCCAGGGATGCGTCCCCGCGATGTGTGGGGAAGGGAGGGATCGTTGGCCATCATCAACGAAACAATCACCTTCAAGACAATTGGAGTGTGTGTAGAGCTGGGTGGGGAGCTTAAGATAGTAGAGAATCTTATTCTAATTGTAATTCGCTGTCAGTAAGTGTGTTGTGTTGTGTAGATAGAAGGGTGGGAAACCTGGCGCAAACTGCGCGCATGGGTTGAAGTGACGAAGTCAACGAGAAGATGCAAGAGTGATAGAGCGCAAGAAAAGATGGGAATGCGACAGCTCGGTCGCAATTCCTCTTGCTCGCGGTGTTATCTGCGCGCATTGTGACACTGTGTTATGATATCCCAGATCCCCTATTTCTCCACATATCGCCAACGTAGCTCCCCTCACACCGAAACCCATTTGCGCGAAGCAAATATCCTCATCCAAAAAGTCCCACGATACTGCGCTATCCTGATCTGTCGAAGGAAGATGTGTGGTTTCCTAATTGAGCGCGGATTGCGAATCTGTGAGAGGGTGAGGGCTTCTTCGGGGACTGTTCTCCAGCCTCCCCATTTTTTTGGGGCCCACAACTGCACACTTAGCTAACTCCCACACATCTTCACCAACTCCTCCACACATCTTCGCTCCATCACACAAACCATCAGACTGCATCGCAAGCTATTCACTTCTATCGACATCTTTGCGCTGATAAGTTAGCAATCAAGCTATTCGCAATCGCAACTTTCGTCAATCTAAGAAACTCATTATTCGCAATTACAATCCAGTTGTCAATAGCGCCGCCTATTCATCTACACAAGATGACGAGAGCTCATGTTCTTCTCCCGAAGCTTTCGGGCGACTTGAAGCAGCATCAGTCTGCTAAAGAGAGTCTTCAATCAGAGATCCAGAAGGCAGAGAATAGGAAGTCTCGCGCTTCTTCTATTGAAACTGTTGTTGGTCGTAAGTACTAGCCTTTCCTCTATTTTGCGACCTCTTCGCTCGTGCGCTGCCGCTTCTGCTATTGTTGTTTGAATGCCATTGAGCCTCGAGTTGCCGATTCCTTTTGTTCCTATTGCCGTCAATCAGCTATTCACTGCATTGTCTTCACTTCGTCTACCACCTGGGCACATCACCTCTTCATCCTTCATCTTCTCTCATGCACCTCTTTGCTCTTGTCTGCATCCAACAGTTGCCTTCTTCTGTGCCATCGGCCAGCCAGAATCTCTTTCAAGTTGTTCATTTGTGCGTATCTCTATCTTTCTTCCACCATATGACATCCCAAGTGTCACGGATTCACACTATTCTTTTTTACACCACTACCCCCACCCCCTCCCCAAACATCTTTCCTCATATTCCTGAACTCAGTTGTAAGCCTCGCGCTAACTCTACCTACCCGTCCCCCTTTTCTTGCTTGTTGTTCGCACGACCACTCTCTCGCGCCCCATAACGCCAGCCATCTCCATCTCCGCCTCGCTGTTTTTACCTCTCTTGAAAAATGCATCACGCTAACAATGCCTCCACCCATAGCCATGGTGCCTCCCAAGGACACCCCCGATGGACACACGAAGAAGGCAGCTCCAAAAATCCTGCCCGCTATTCCACATAAGCTTTCATTCAAGAATGGTACCGTCAAGAACATCAGGAAGCAGACTACCGACCCGGAGAAGCTGCGTGAGAAGCTCATCGAGGAAGCTAAGCAGCGTAAGATTCGTGAGCAAGCTGCGGCCGACAGAGCGGTACGTATAAGCTAAAGAAAGTAACTTCATCAAGATATCAAAGACTAACGACCTCGTTTCTCAGGCTATCATGAAGGCGCATGAAGCTGGTGTTTTCCGCGCGTCGGCCGGAGCTCCTACTCATCATGTCGCTCTAGACACTCGTAAGGTAAAATCAAGCCCGGCCAATGCCTACTCGTTCAGCAACGAGGTACTGCCTATTGCTAATGGTGACGGCTCCTCTCCGACAACATACGGCTCTGCTCTTGGCCAGTATGAAATCCCTCACCACGAAGCGATCATCTTGTCAAGTGAGAAGATCTCTCCTACCAAGGACGGATCCATCGCTCGTCTTGGGACCGTCAACGTCCTCCCCCCACAGCAGAGAATTGCAAGCCACTCTGGCGTGATTGAGCAGGCTCTAGAAGTGGAACAGCCTGTTCTCACCGCCACGACATTTTCGTCATCAAAGAAGGTAAATGCGAAAGTTTCCTGAATCGCGCAGTGACAAGAACCTGACACATACACTCTCTCTAGGACTCTGGCTCTAGCCAAGGACAGTTGACTCCCTTCTGGGATACCGAGACGCACGTTGTGTACGAATCTCCCGCGTCCACTCCCATGTCCACGGCTACATTCGACCCAAGCGTTGAAGAGTTTTCCCCTAGCCATCTTCGAAAAGATTACCCTGTTAGCCTTTTTCACGACCGTCACGCACTCAACGATAAGCTTCAACTGCCCGACGTCCAGTCTCGCTTGAGCAGCTACGGCGGATCTGAGTCTGCGTACTCTCCGTATGGACCATGGGCTACATCTCCAGGTCTGGTCGATTCGCCCACAACTGCACAATTGAACCGTATTGACCAGAGCCTCACAAACTATATCCAAGATATCCATGGCCATATCAGCCAGATTCAAGGTGGCCTCACCCACCAGGTCAAGACGAAGAATGCTGCCTTCATTGCTGCGATGTCAGTCAGATGCGACTCGATCGAGGCTCTAAGCAACGAGCATCACAAGGAGACAACCAGAAAGTTTGAGAAACTCTTTGACGAAGTTGAGATCGTCCGAACCGAGACTGGGGACATTTCGTCTGGCCTAGAAGCTGTTACGGACTTCGCAGCTAAAACCAATGACATCGTCACCACGGGTTTCGGATCCGTCGAGGAGAGACTCGGAGTCGTGGATAAGAAGCTCGATGCCGTCGGTAGAGCTATAAATACCATGGACCGCCGTCTCCTCACAGCCAAGGATGATTTCAATGAACTGAACTTCAAAGTGGGAGAGATCAGGGAAGGTTACACAGCTCTCCATGCTGATAAAAAGTCTCTCCTCGAGAAATATGATGTCCTCATCGAGCAGCAAGAGACCGAGGCTGTGCAGAAAGCAGAACTTTCTGTTCAGGTGAAGTCCATTCAGAAAGACTGTCAGAATCTCCACGATAACCAAACAGCTCTCTTGACCAAAGTGGAGCAAATTTCCAAGTCTATGACCTTTATTGAATTGGAAAATAAGAGACTTCGCGAAGAGAACAAGAAGCTTCGTCAGGACAACAATCCTGCTCCTAACACCACTCAGCCGGATCTCAACGGCATGGTCCTCGCTTTGTTGCAGCGATTCGATGCTCGCGAAGCTCGCGTTGATCAGATCTTCAACATTCTGTAAGTTTATCCTTAACCTCACTGATACAGGCGACATACTGACGTTTCCAGCAACGTTGCCGCCAATGGTCCTAACTCCCCGGACTCGGCCGTGCATGTCTCATTCAACCCCATGAACGCCATGATGCACGCTCTAGCCGCCCCGGCCGCTCCCATCGCCCCAGTAGTGGCATCCGCCCCTGTTACGCCGGCAACGACTTCCAACATGTTCGGCCAACTCCCTGCTACTGCCGCTAGTGTGTTCGGTCATCATCACCCGGCAGCGACTGCGTCGTGGTACCACCATGCCCACGCCAACACATCTCTCTACCAAGGCCACTAAACCCGCTACGGTAACGATGAGACGACTTCATGTTCCAGGGAGGTATGTCATGCGGAAATTTGGGTTCTGATTTGAAAACGATAGTCCCGTTCTACTTTACTGTACAGACGTCGGGATACTAGGCGCAAGGACAACAGATACAAAGGTGTAATGTGATCGGGCACATTGTTTTCATTGTTTGACGACGAGATGTAAGCCCAGTAATGTTTTTTCTTTGTGGTCTGTCCACGTTCCTTCTAATGTATCTTTTCGAGAGCCAAGTGAAGGAACAGGAGATAGGTCAGCTAGCTTAGTTTTATTAGAATATCGTACGTTAGAGACAATAGAAATAGAATGTATTGAAATTGAAATGGATTCCTAAAGAGACTGGATATGAGATGAAAACGGCGGGGTGAGGTTGAGATGAAGTTGGGGTGAGGTTGATTTTGCGGCTCTTAACAGCTAAGGTCCGTGCACAAGCTCCTTTGCGATAATCGGGAGGTTGGCGATGCGCCGTTTTCATTTATCTTTATTACCAATCTCCCTACGCAACACCACTGCAACCCATCAACATCCTCCGCACCATCCTGTAAACGATTTGCAGGAGCAACTTCCATCCATCGTCATCAAGCAGTACAAGACTCCAATCCTCTTTCATCTGGTCTGAAGAATCGTCACCCATCAAACATCCATGGCTGAAGTTCTACTCGCCCACAATGCTCTCGACGTGACTGGTGCTTCCGCAGACGTCGAGATGGGGAGTGACGGGCCAATTGACCCTGACGCTGTAAGCGTAGTCGAAAACGGCACCGAAGAGAACGGCGGTGATATTGAGGCTTTAGTCCCAAGAAGAGTCTCGTTCATTGAGTACGTTCCCATCTCTCTCTCTCTCTCTTTCAGATTTCAGATCAGAAGCGCTAATATATTCACAGTTACCTGAAATCGCCAATCGTGGAGCTTCTAGTCGGCACTGGCGATGAAAAGACACTTCTCACCGCCCACCAACAGTTACTCGTGCGCAGTCCATATTTCAGCGAAAGATGCGCTCGATTCAAGGAGAACACGACCGTAAGCTCAAACCCCTTGCGCTCCTTCGCTCCGAGCTCTTTCTTCCGCGCGCTTCTCAATATCCAACATACCTGACACATACAATTCTTTCGCGCACCACAGAAACGCAGGATTGAACTCCCAGACGAAGGCCTCGATCCCGTAGGCTGCTTCCTGCAGTACCTCTACACCGGCGAATACTTCCCCAAGAAGCTCGAAGATGGACGATTAGAAGACGATCCACCCATGCCCGCGTTGGACGACGAGGGTGAACAACTCCTCAAGCATGCGCGCGTCTACACTTTCGCCGATAAACTAGGCTTAGATGTACGTAACCCCCACCCCACTAGCCCTTTCCATCACATCCATCCACCAAAACCTAACCCCTCCCTATCCAGGAACTCAAAACCCTCGCACACTCCAAAATCCACCGCATAAACTCCAACGCCAAAGGCGAGATCGCCTACGCGCGCTTCGTCTACGCCAACACCCCACGCGAAGACACCACCATCCGCAAACCCGTCGCTGCCTTCTGGGCCCACCGCTCACATGTCCTGCGCCACGAGGCAGAGGAGGAGTTCCGCAAGATGTGTCTCGAGTTCCCGCAGTTTGGCTTCGATGTTCTTAGTTTAGTTCTCGATGCGAAGGAGAAGAGTAAGGAGAAGGAACATCCGGGTGAGAGGAGCTCGAGGAAGAGACCGCGTCAGAGTCTGGGGTAGGGGGACTGTGTGGGTGGGTAGGGGGAGATGGAGGGAAAGGGGTGAGGAAGGGGGGTGTTTTAAAGGTTGACTTTCCCCACCCTTTTCCCAGAAAGTTTTTTTTTTTTCTTTGTTTTCTTCAAAATTTTCATATATTTTTTTGCTACTCGATGGGGGGGGGAAGGAAAGGAGAGATGAGTGGATAACGAATGATATCAACTTGGCGAGAAAACGAAAACTTCGCTCGCACTCTTTTCCAGCAGAAAAAAGGAAAGGAAAGGAAAGGAAAGGAAGGGGGGGCGCACGTTTTAGGGAGGGGAAAAAAATTTTAAAAAATTAAAAAATTAAAATTTTATCTATCTGGATGGAATGAACGGATGAGAGGATGAGCTACCATGCCTATGTACGCACCCCCCCTACTGCGGGACATGGCAGGACATCACAAAAAATTCCTGTATTCCCTTTTTTTTTTTTTTTTCTTTTTTTTTTTTTTATATAAAAAAAAAAAACCTCATCTCATTTCCATTTTCTTCTTCCCCCCCCTACTCCGTATATAATAACACAACCAAACAACAACAACAACAACAACAACAACAACAACAAGAAGAAGAAGAAGAAAAAGAAAAGGGGGGGGGGGGGGGGAAGGAGGATAACAAATCCATTTATTTATTTTTAATTTAATTAAACTAAATTAAATATTCTTTCTTTCTTCCTTTCTTTCTGCCCCTTTTTTTTTTTTTTTTTTTGGAAAATTTTATAAGTTAGGGTAAGGAGGAGGCGGGTGGGAGTGGAGGGGGTTTATCTTTTTTTGTTGTGGGTGTGATAGGTAGGTATGTAGGATTGATTAGGGTAGGGTAGGGTAAGGTAGAAGAAAAAGAAAAAAAAGGGGGGGGGGGGGAGGATGATGTGAAGAATAGCTAAGCCAAGATGATTATATATATATTTTCATTTCAATGTAGTTCAATACAAGAAACTAGCTTAACCCAAAGTCAACGAGCCATCAATGAGCTTCTCCATCTCATCCAAGTCTTTGATGGCCGTTGTGAGGTTCTCGTAGCCGTCTTTGGTGATTACTATATTATCTACGCAGTTTTTTTTAAAAATAAAAAAAAAATTTATAGTCAGCTAACCTGGACCAAGAAAAAAAAAAAGGGGGGGGGGGGTTAGGGGTTATTGTTTCCTTACCTTCAATCCTGATTCCGCCGACAGACCAATACTTGTCTAGGACATCCTTGTCGATGAACTTGGAGAGGACTGGGTCTTGGAGATAAGGCGCGATGATGAATTCGCAGAAGTAGATCTATGAATCCGCCGTCCATTAGCTTCCCCAACAACCCGAACCAAAAAAAAAAAAAAAAGCCCTCAGGAATATCCTACTAACCCCCGGCTCCACGGTAACAACCGCGCCCTCAGGCACCCTCCCTCTAATCCTCAGCCACCTCAGCATTCCATCCTCATCCTCATACCTGGGATGACCCCCGGAATCATGCGTATCCATTCCCAAATAATGCCCCAGCCCATGCGGAAAAAACGGCACTCCCAACCTCCTCTCCAACAGCTCCTCCACCGTGCCATTCCGCAGAATCCCCAGGGCCAACAACCCCTCGATGGCGATTTTGTGCGCGAGTAAGTGGATGTCTTCCCAGAGGATGTGCGCTTTGAGGAGGGAGGTGCAGGCGGTTTGCATGCGCTGCACGAGGAGGTAGATGGAGCGGCTTTCGGGGGTGAAGGTCCCGGTGATGGGGAAGGTCCGGGTTATGTCCGAGGCGTAGCAGGAATGCTGGCAGCCGGCGTCGACGAGGAGGTTTAGTCGCCCGGAGAGGGGTTCGTTGTTTTTCTGGTAGTGCAACGTCGCGGCGTTGGTGCCGGACGCGACGATGCTGTGGTATGCCTGATCGTGAGCGCCGGCGGAGATGCAGTGATGGATAAAAATCGCCTCCAACTCCCTCTCGTTCTTCGCATGTTTAACAGCGCGCATCACCGCATGATGCGCCCCGGCCGATATCTCATTAGCCTTCCTGATAAGTGCAATCTCAAACTCATCCTTCACAACCCTACACTCCTCAATCGCCTCCTTCAGCACACCAAGCTCCTTATTCTTAAACTCCAGAAATGTTATCTCATCCGCTATCTGGCCGGGTATCGCCCACACGGTCTCGCTGCCTGTTTCCTTGGCGATTCCGGCGAGAGAGGCGTTGATGTCGCTGGAGTAGCGGACCGAGTCGACATCGTAGGCGGTAAGGGCGGCTTCTTGGGAGAGGGGGAGACCGCTCCACATCACATCATCGGCGTTGATGGGCGGGATGTAGAGGATTAGGTGGTGCGTCTTGATGGCGTAGGTTAAGTAGCAGTCGGGGAGGTCGCAGCCAGAGAGGTAGAAGAAGTAGCGGCGCTGTCTGGATGGAGGAAGTTAGCGGCCAATTTCTCTTGATTCCCGATGGTATTGGAGCTTGAGCTACTCTACCTGAAATGTTGGGCTTCATCATTGTCCTCTATCATGCGTGTCTTCTGGCCCTCAAGGTAAATTACACCTTCAGCATCCGGCTTCTTCGATTTGATATATGCCGCTACCCTTTCAGCATGTGCTTTCGCCGGATATTTCCCAGCGAGGATCGAGTCAACAGTTGCCATGATCATCCCAATGGCGAGTTGAGGAGGTTGACTTTTGGCAAGTTTGGGGTTTCTGTGTTCCGCAGTTTGTCACGCGTTATCGATAAGGCTACACAAGCATATGCCGCGTCAAGCCGAGGCAGCAGTTAAGGCGTATTGTCTAGTTTACTACCATTCCATCCACTCCCCAGGATTTCAAATGCAGACAATCAACGCCCAGAACCCAGATGTATAAAGTGCTCTGGAGTAGTAGAGGAAATCTAAATAACTCCGTAGAAGTCGACATGGGGACATTGAAAACCCCCCCGCCTAAAAAAAAAGGGAACGCTGAAAGACAACGACTTGAAAACAGAAAACATATATTTCAATCCTTCCATCTATTCAGGAATTTCTGCATATCGTCTAGTGGCATTGGCGCTGGGGAAGCCTGTAAGGAACAAGATAGATATTCGTCAGTTGACGGCCAATACAAAGGACGGCCAATTGCCATCAATAAGTCATGCTGTAGTCGATGAAAGCCTTACATTATTCTCCACACTAGTGACACTATACGTCGGACTCTGCGTAATCGTCGTCTGAATCGTCGGCAACGGCAGAAAACTCGTTGCAATAGTAACCCCACTCGTCGGCCACAGCGGCTTGGCATTCTTCGCCGTTATGCTCGTCCCCGGCTGCGGCTGCATGGGCGCATACCTCGTAGGCCCCGTCTGCAACGTATACGGAATCCCAAAGGGTCCGTCCTTGCCACCGGGAATGCCGCCTCCGGTGATGCCATTGACGGTGGGAGGGCCGTCAGTGCCAGTGACGCTTGCGAGGCCGACGATCACCGCGGGGGAGAAGACGCCAGTCATTCCGGTGAGGCTGAAGCGGGGGGAGTAGTTTGTGACGGTGCCGCCGGATGCGACGGATATCATTTTGAGGAAGCTGGATGGTTGATGGGTCAGAGTCATAAGATTGATAGCACGGGCAAATAAGCCTAGATACGAGAGAGAAGGTATCTCTTACTATGCATTCGTAGTGGACCCCCCAATCGTCGGACTCACGACCCCAGTCGCCGTGTTCCCGTTTGCAAAAGTCCCCTGCGAAATCGACGCCAACTGCACCTGCACCCCGGAACCCATCAGCCCATCCATCAACCATCGACAAATTCATCCCCTTCCGCACCCTCTCACCCCCTCCCCACACCGCAACAACATATGTATTCCACTCACCGGATCAGCATTACTCCCTGCACAAAGAAACAGCTGATACGACGTCAAATCGGCAATCGCAGGCGCATCCCCCGAATCATCCCACGCTATAGTTATCGTGCCCGCGGGGATCGAGGAGCCCGCTGAGGGCGTCGTGAATTTGACGTCGCCGAGGACCAGGGAGGTAACGGCAAGGAGGAGGAGGGTGTGCAGCAGCATATCTAAGTGAGAGTCTGAGACCGAAATTGAGAGAAAACGAGAGACGGTAGAGAGTTATGGAGAGCGGGAGGCGGTTTTACGAGGCGTGAGTCGTCGTGATGGTTGGAGATGAGTAAAAAGGGAAGCAACTCGGACCGTGGGATTTGGGGAAATCCAACGGGATGTGAGTTGTGCCAAGGCTTTGACGCTGGAGCGCGGCGCACCATATAACAACATCAGCTGCACGGATTACAGTGCCTGAATTTGTCTTTGCTATCAACCTGCATGCAGTTCATTCAACATGATCACCAAACTGCAGCATGTAGAAAGGTCTTTGTTGCGGATCATGGATTCCAACCGCCCGCCCGGAAACAATAGCCTAAATCTACCCCATCTTTGTAATAGAGGGAAAGGTGAACTCCCCATCCATTTCCCTGGATCTGCAATGGAATAAAATAAAAAGCCCGAATGCCCCGCCCATAAATCCCAAGATATCATTGTCCAATGAACCCTTTTGTCCCATGATTTTTCGTGACAACATTTGAAATAAATAGAAAGGACCCGCTACTCTAAACATCCATCGCATCCAGGTGGATCTTGAACCGGCATAGTAACCGTCCGCTTGCCCCACGGTGGCACAGGCGACCTAGGAGTAAACTCAGGCATGCACTGCGATCTGGCCTCTTCTCTCAACATCGTCGCTTGCTTCTGCAGCATCTCCTCGTCAATCTTCAGTTCGAAATCTGTCAAGAAACAGAAGCTGATCTCCAGTCGGCTCAGCTCCGTCTCGGTTACCCCTCCGACCCTGGCGAATCTCTTGTGAGGATAGCTCATATCCTCAGAAGCCTTCATGGCTACTCGCAATGCCGCCAGTAGCAGGCGATGCACATTGAGTCGCGTGACATGCAGTATCCTTTCCACCACCGCGAGTCGGTAGATGTACAGGCTGGCTGCCAGGTAGACGGCTGTAGATATCTTGCAGAACTGGTGAATGCGCAGCAAGTATTCTTCGAGAGGGATGGAAGGGACTTGCTTCGAATAGAACTTGCGAGTGATGGCACTGCGTTGGGCTTTGATCGGCTCTGCATCTTTGCCGATTACGTGATATAATGTTTCGGTGAAAGAATCTGGACTCCCAGCAGACTTCTTCGGGATGGAAACACCATCAACTTCAGCTGATCCTTTCGTATGAGGTGAAGCACGGGAAGGTGATTTGTCGCAAGCTTGACTCCGACCCATATCTTCCTTCTCCGCCTGGATGACTTTCATCTTGGGTGAACCTGGCTGGCTCAGAGGCCGGGTCAGAGGCACATCTCCGGTAAGTCGGACCAAGATCTCGATGCTGTTGCAGAGCAGCTTGAGCGCCGTCACAGGGGACATTTGGAAGATGTCACCCTCTGTCGAAGGCGATGTCAGCGTCTCCTGTGTTGTCGACTGCAGGTCGGCTGATAGGTGGGGTGCGGGTGGCATCACTAGATTCAAAGGTGGCCTTTGTAAGTCAACGTGTTGTTCGAGATCCCGCAACGAGCTTGGTCGTGAAGGATGAGCGTACACAGTCTCGAGTCCACCTTGGGAAGACATGGTGACACAGCCAGAGAAGTGATTACTTCGGCAAGGATCAACAGAGGCGTCAAGGCGTCCGCGAACGCCGACTTCGATCTTATAGAAGTCGGTGTTCGCTGTCCTGTGACTGACGCCGGGGTGGGCAATGGGCGCTTCGGTGAGGCTTCGAGAGGTGACAGTTGCGGGGCCATAGAGAGGCGATTTGCAATCAAAATCGTAGCCTGAACGCCAGCCTCACCGGCTTTCCGTCGTCAGATGCCCCGCTGTGTTTGTATCGGGGCCGCGTTCCAAGATAAACGTCTGGTCGGCAGCACGTGGCGTCCAAAAATCATGTACCGGACACACAGCAGATCAGAGGAAAACCCAGGATAAGCACACACGTCTCCTGGGATCTGGGGGATTCCACGGCAGCTACCCGAAATGGATGCAGCATTAAGCGTTATCTAAGCTCTTCCCCATCACTCATGCCCCATCTGACAGTAAGGCCGTGTCGGTGTACAGCAGAGCAGAGCCGGATACCCCAACGCCACGCTACACGCAAGGCGCCGGCGGTGTGGCTTCGGTCCGTTGCTTTTGCACTTTTAGACGCTTGCAGGTTTCTGCAGCGAGAAACTGCCGAGCTGAAGAATCTCCATTGGCGGGGACGACCTCAGGAATCCAATTGGTGAACAATATTGTTTGCACGACACGCCATCCATTCTAGAGTATGCACCTTGGACAACGGATAATTCCCATACAGAGTAAAATACACCAAATCAGTTCTATCCTGACAACGCCCCACACGTTCCCTTTAGTAAGCCCAAGCCCAAGCCCAAGCCCTAGCCCAAGCATAAGCATAAGCATAAGCATCCACCCTGAACCCTTGCCTGCGCTCCGCATAATCCCATGCCCGAAAACTCAATCCAAACCTCTATCCAAAACGAACAAATCCAGAATACTCCATGAACACCTCATCCTGTCCTTGTCCTGTTTTCTTCCCAGCTTTCTACCTTTTCACCATGTACCCTTTGATGACGCATACAAAAGAAAGAAAGAAAAGAACAAAAGAGAAATACGATAAAATGATGGAACCAATACCTTAAAGTCCGCCTCTCATTCGTGAAAGCTTCTCCGCCTTCTTCGGCTGCCGGAAACTCTTTCCCCGCCGCTGACGGTGCCCCTCCTTCTGAGTCCTCCCTGCCGTTCCTCTGCTAGCCTCCTTTCCTGAATCTCTTGCCATCTCGCGTCATCTATCGCCCGGCTAAGCAGTCTATCTCCCCTCGCCGCGAATGTGTCGGCGTCCCTTGGTCCTGGCATTGGTCTGGCATTCACGATCCTAATATTGTCTGGAGCGCTCATCCAGCTTTCTTCCCCGCTGCTGGCTCCACGCTCATGTCCTTGGTGTACAGTTACCGGTCGCCGAAGCCTCCGATGGACGGTCCCACCTCCGAGAAGTGCCTCACGTGCTGCCTCTGCTCGACGATAGCGTTCGCGCTCTCTCTCTCGTTCCAAGTCTCTTAGACGCAATGCCTCAACCTCCCGTCGGCGGACTCGCTCACGTTCTGCGGCGATCCGATTTCGGTCTTCTTCCTGCTCCCGACGCAAGGTGCGCTCGCGTTCCTGGGCCATCTGAGCTCTCTCTCTTTCGAGTTCGGCACGTTCCTCAACGCGCCTAAGATCAGCTTGCGCTTGTCTTCTTTGGCGACGCTCGGCTTCCACTTGCCGTGCTAAAATTTCGTCACCTTCGTTGCGCCGGGGGGACGGTGGGAAGGGACGACGGTGCTGACGCATGGGGGATAGTGGCGGTTGGGGGGTGTCAAAGCGGGGATCGTTGATGATAGGAGGTGGCCTTCTAGGTCGATGCGGAAGGCGGATTCCGCTTCCGTGTGGTAAGGGTCCAGGCGGTGCAGGCGGTGGCGGCGGCGGAGGCGGCGGAAAGTTAAATCCACCTAGCGATGGAGGCATAGGCGCGTGAGGAGGAGGAGGAGGAGGTGGTGGTGGTGGTGGTGGGGGCGGCGGCGGCGGCGGCGGATGATATGGAGATCGGGGTACCTGATTCCCTTCCGGCGAGTCAACAATGATGACCTCTCTTTCCGCCTCCCTTGCAGGCAGCTTCTTTTTGCCCTTGAGTTCAGGAATTCTGACCTCAAAGATAAATTCCAGGTCTCTTGGCCAATAGCCACGCTTCTTCTTCGGATTCGCCCTCGACGGGGGCTTGGGCTCGATCACTCCGATTGGCCTAGGATTAAAAAAGTGGGGAGTTGGTGGTGGTGGAGGATGTGGGTGATTTCCCATAAAAGCAGGAGCCTCGGGGAAGGTCAACAGGCGCGGTGTGTGCTCGCGGCGATAGTGAGCTACACACGGCGCATCGTCATGACCAAAATTGCACAGAAGAAGTCGTTCCTGCTGGACTCGTCTGTTGTTTGGATAGATATCTGTGAAGACCTCTGTGACGCACATCCCTTTGACGGCGGGCTCCTATGGAAGCTGCTAGAGACGGTGATGGGTGATGGCTTGATGTGGTCAACAGCGAATTTTGCTTGTGTGCGAATGTAAGGCTGACCCTTGGAAATGGTGGGTAAGGAAAAAGGTAGGGTTGTCAGGTATAAGTAGTGCCTGCCGCGTTAGACCACCGGCGACAGAAGACATGTGTCGATCATCGATGGGATTCTCCAGCAGATGTTGACACTATGCGAAACAGTATGCTTGGTGCTTGACGGAAGGTAAAAGTAGAATAAGGACAAAGAATTTGATTCGATTCCGAAGCACACCAAAGGATGAGTATGGTAATTGAAAAGATAATCCAGAAAGTGCTCAGAGGGCGAGCTTGGTCTTTATAGTTGTGGAAATGCTGCCTGATTTTTGAAGCGAAAACATAAACGTGGTGGGGGAAAGTTGCGGCAAAGTTACATGGGAGAGGGGGCAGTGCCTGGAAGGGAAAGAAAAGGTTGCCATCCATCACCGCGACACTTGTCTCAGACTGTGAGTAAACGGAACGAAACGGTAGCGGTGTGATCAAAGGTCTACGTGGGTGCAAGAACAAGAAAAGATTAGCATTTGGGCATCCGGACGGACAATACGGAGTTAGACCCCGGGGAGTTCTTTCTGGATCAGGACGCCACCAGGGATTTTTGCATCGGATCATCCCGTGATGCAACAGACAGAAGCCGTTGGAATCCCGAGCAGACTTTGCGGCGAGTTGGAGGCCTCCGCCCGCGCAAGAGAGCGGGATTCGTAAGTGGCTCAGCCTTGCAAGGCTCACCATTCACCATTCAGCGGGAGGAGCTGTGGCTTAGGCCTGGAACGTGCACAGCCGTCAGCGTGCTTTCGTTGGAGGACTCGAGCGCAGATATCGTGCAGCCGCTGCAGACAACTGCACTCCACGAATCGCTTCGTCTGCAGGAACAGACTGCGCATAGGCTAGGCAGGATACGCGACTTCGCTGCTGACTGCATCGATGACATATTTTCAAGATTCAGTTATTTTTCAGTCAATGCCAATTCTGCGTATCCCAAGACATTCGGGCTGGTTGTCGTTGTGTACCCATGATCTGGCCAATCAGGCGACAGTTAAATAGCTAAGCCCCCTCGATTCTGGCAGCCTGAAAATAGCATCCCCGACGTAGTTAGACCCCTTAATAATCGACATGCGGCTCCGCAAGCACGCCGACCCAATCTCGCTGATCCTATCACAGCTGAAGAGCCACGTACTTCTCTACTGCTTCGTGCATCGGAGATTACACTTGCATCGCGCATGAACTGGAGAACGCCGCAAGGCTTACAGACTACTTTTCTTCTTGTCACTAGCCACAGCCGCCGCGATTTTTCTTGATACCTTGAGACGGGGTTCAGTCCCTGACCACCCGTGCAAAAACCCATGAGCTTCTATGTACAAATACATACAAAGAGCAGCGCTCCTTTTCGGTTGCTTTGACCGATTGGAGGCAGACACCCGCATGAGACAGTCTCTATAGCTAACCCGAGAGTTCTGCAGAAAGCTTGTAAATCTCAAATAATGGTTGAAACAGTATGAGTCGAGTCATAGCGTTCCCGGCTTTGACGTATGCATATATCGTCCAACAAGAAACCCTGTATGGAGGCCCTTCACTCATTATCCTAAGCTCTGCCTCTTGCCCCTCTTATCAAATTGATACCCTGGGCAGAAAGAGTGTCAGTAGCGCCCTTGGCAATTTGCTGGCTGCCTTGGTACCAAAACTAGACCAGGATTCACTCGCATCTAGTAGTAGAGAGTCGTATGGACCATTCTGGACTCTGATTTCAGGACACTCAGCACATTTTGCGTTTGGAGTAAGGTCGCTAAAATTGGCGAGAGAATAGGCCGTATAGTCGCTAGGCAGATATATCGATCGCTGGCGAACATTCCGGTAGGCCTCCAGCGAAGTCAAGAAGAAGAGGAGACCAAGAATAAGGCAAAACAAGTGCTTACCATGATCCGAGATGAGAACAGAGAAGATCTGCATGAATTCAAAGATAGAACCACAGATCCAGGGATCTAGCCTCAGCGCTCTCCCATCAAACACCCACCTTTTCATTCACAACTCCTCCATGCGGGTACGAACCCACCGAAACAAGACATTACCCTTTCCGGCCATAGAATATAGTGACGTCCTTGTTCGAGCTTGATTGCTTCGAGATCAGATATGCTTTATGTAAATAGATGTCTAGAGTAGAGGTGGAAACAGAAGCCCAACAATAAAAAATTACCACTTTAGGAATCAAGCATGGACAGAGGTCGTGGTTAACCATTCAGCACACAGCTATCTGCTCTTCGCTCAACTTGGTCTTGGGAATTGTGCCTAATCGAGACAACATCTGCTGCTTAGTCAGCGACCCTCTATCACGAACAACCAAACCTCCAAACAAACATCCCTAACTCCAGCAAACAAATTTCCAGATGCTCATTCCATCTATCCCCAGCGCTGAACTGGACATCAAGATAGTATCGCCTTTACCTCACGGTGGCCACTCCTTCGCATTCAGAGTATCGACAAACCGCGGCCACGGTGTTTTGAAAATCGTAAGCATCTTTTAACATGCTTTAATTCTGCTGAATGCCCAAGTTTTGATGTGAAGTTCCGATTTTCGCTTCGTGAGGCTCGTCTCGATGCCCCGTTGTCGGAGACATCGGTGGACCCTTACCTCTATTTCAACCGTGAGATCGAAGCATATACGCGGCTTCTGGAAGGAAACGCAACATTCTGTCCGCGTGTCATAGCAACGGTCTTGATATCCGCCGAGGAGGAAGAACACTCCCTGAAGGCTCTGTTGATGCAGGGATACTGGGCTACTGTTTACCGTCGGAAGCTTAAGAGAACCACAGAGGAATTGCCTCTGAAGGCCTTGTTGATGGAATGGGTGGATGGCGAGAGATTAACAGGGCAGGGTTTGCTTCGGGATAGGGACCTGCAGGTGGAACTCCAGGATTCAATGCGGAAAATGCATGATTGTGGTGTTGTCTGGAGGGATGTGAAGTGGCGGAATATCTTGGTCCGAGCCTCCGAGAAAAATAGGAGCGCTGCGAGATTGGATGAGGAGTCGACAACGGAAGGAGTAGTTTTGAGCGAAGTTCAGACATCTCAAACCAACCGCCTGGTTCTGCTAGACTACAGCAACGCTCGCTGTGCCCCACCATTAAAGCACGGCGGAGTAGCTATCAGCATGGAAGAGTGGATGGCCATGAGGAAGTTAGAGGAGGATATTGCCCAGAGCATGGTTATATCTGGAAAGGTGAGTTTGAATTCAAGGTAATTATATTTCAGCGTTTCTTGTTACAGATTGTGATTTGTTGTGGATAAGAATTTGTCGAATTCCTCCGTCGTCAATGATGTTGGCACCGCCGCGGAAGGAGCAGACGGCTGATAGTGACTGGCCACGGCGATGGTAAACTTACGTCTTGTTGGTTGCTATATGTCTATTATCTACTAGAATATTAGGGGGTGGTCTCGGAAAGATGCTCCCATCGCTAACTACAAGGAAGATTAGGTAGCTTTTTAGGTTTGCTCTCTTGGCAGGGTGGAGGTTGGGTACAGGAGTAATCCTCGCTGGAACTTCCGTCGCGATAGGGGGCTCCCTAGAGAGAAGAGCCAAGTACATATACATTATCGACAAAAGAAAAGAAAAGGGAGAAAAAACAAAAGGAGACTGCAGATGCTACACACCATAGCCTATCTATATTTTACAAAGCACACACTCGCATTCGTGCCCCCAAACCCAAAGCTATTAGACAAAGCAACCTCAACAGGTCTGTCCTGTGCAGTATGCTGGACGTAGTTGCAATTGAACTCTTCTGCAGAAGTCACGTTATTCAGGTTTAGTGTTGGTGGGAGGACGTTCTGGTATTAATTAGCATCCCAAGAATATGATCTCAGTACCAAATTAATTTATTTTTTGCGATTTCGATGAGGATAGGGGCTTACATTCTGAATGGCCAAGATCGCAAAAATGGCCTCCACAGCCCCTGCAGCTCCCAGGAGATGACCAATGGCTCCCTTTGTACTCGATATGTTGACTTCTGAAGCCCTGGATCTTCCTTCTGGACCTAATAATAGAGACTTAATAGCAAAGTTCTCCGCCGCATCACCGAGCAGCGTCGATGTTGCGTGAGCATTCACGTAGTCGACGGCTGCAGGAGTAACTCCTGCGTTATTTAGGGCGCGTTTCATGGCTAATAAGGCGCCTTCGCCGTTTGCCCGCGGCGCAGTCATATGGTAGGCATCCGCTGAGGATCCATAGCCTTTCATTTCGGCGTAGATATGAGCTCCTCTGGCTTTTGCATGTTCAAGCTCCTACTGTTGGGTCAGTAATTGTACCGTTGCTCACCGATAGACCGGTTGGAAGAGGAAAGGCGGGACTCGTAATGGGATATGCAGACCTCCAACAACATGACCCCAGCACCCTCTCCCATCACAAATCCGCAGCGATCCCGGTCAAACGGCCGAGAAGAGAGATGTGGCCTATCATTGAATGCAGTCGCGAGACTCCTTGCGCGCGCAAACCCTGCCATGGCAAGAGGATGGATGCAAGATTCCGCTCCGCCTGCCAGCATGACGTCTGCGTCCCCAAACGCAATGAACCTGGAAGCGTCACCAATTGAATGGGCGCCGGTGGTGCATGCAGTGGTCACAGCATGGTTTGGTCCCTGTATATAGAGTTATGAAAGTCTATCAAGATGAACCAATTACTTTTTCTTGAAATGCGTTTAGCCAAAAAGGATGGGGTGATATACCTTCAACCCGTATTTCATTGATATATGTCCCGCCGCAAGATTGATCAATAACCTTGGGACAAACAACGGTGATACTTTCTTATAACCCTTTTATATGAAAAGTTAGCAGGTGGTAGTTACAAATCTCACCAAAAAAAATGAAATTTGAACTTACACCCTTATCGTAGGCAACAGAAGTTTCATATACATCGTCAAAATTCCCTATGCCTGAACCCAAGCACACGCCCTATGGAAAAAGAAGAAAAATATCAATATGGTTGCTATCATTACAACGGCACAGAGAGGCTAACGTACCGCAGCCCCACTCTCCTCATCATTACTTGGACGCCAACCAGCGTCACTCAACGCCTCTTCTGCAGCAGCCATCGCATATTGCGTAAAAGTAGCCATCTTACGCTCCTCCTATCACTCGCATTCAGTTCTGTATTCTAACTTCTAACTGAAGTCTAATAAACATGGTAAAAAAGGTACATACTCCGGGCTCTAACCACTCATTCGCTCTCCACCCCCCATCCACCTTTGCTCCTCGCGGAACAATGGCAGCTACCTGACATGGCAAGGCTTCAAACTGTGGGCCTCGGTCTCTGACGGAGACGACGCCGCAGTGGCCGTCAAGGAGACGAGACCATGTTCGGCGGACACCTGATTGATTGTCAGCCTTTTTATTTTCATTTTTGTATATTTAATATAGCACTATCAGCCTACCTACTCCTAGAGGAGTTATTGCCCCCAGACCAGTTACTACGACCCGCCGCATTGCATCTTGTCGTGTGTTGTGGGCGTTGAATGGCGGGATACGCACAAGTTTATGGGCCTTGGCAGCAGAAACTAGGATCTGCTCTCGGCTGATCCTTGTCCCATACTTTTCAGTTATCGTTAAATGAACAGCATCGCTGTAGTGATGAGATTTCACTGGTGATATTACGGTATGTATTTCTATGGTTCACGCAAATCTGTGCACGTGGTATCGATTCCTAACTGCCTTGAGTGATGATACGCCGTAACGCTCCCCCACTTCCAAATGAAATGACATGAACGTTCCAATCTTCCCTAATTCGCCAAGTCAAGAACTTCCTCCTTTGTTCCGAACACCCGCAGCTTATTACCATAGACCCTCCAGAAGTCAGCCTCAAAAGGTGGCATTAAAACTACTGTGGATTCGTCGAGAGTCGGAGTGACTGTGTTAGTATTCTCGAGCAGAATTAGTTTGGAGTCACTATCTGTTTCTTGCTTCAACTTCACGTTTCCTTTAGGCACGTTTCCTTTAGGCTCCTTTGATTCACCTTCGCGACTCAAGTTTTCCAGCAAATCGAATTTGTTAGGATGGGAGAATTGCGAATCAACCTGAATGGTCGGAGTCGGATTCCTCACTCTTCTTCGTTTCCTCTTGGATGACTTCGTTTGAGAATCATCAGCCCCCAAGGATTCAGAGGTGGTACCAGAAACACTTTCATTTTCCTGCTTCGCTGCAGGTACTGCTGGATCGCCTCTGGAAGTAGACTCGACTGGTGGATGAAGGGGAGCAGTCTTGAAACTAGCTGCATCGTCGGAGACATAATCGCCTTCTGCTTCAAGTCTCGTAGCAAGCTTGATAAGAACCTTAGCGGTAATGAAACTGTCGTAACCAGCCTCGTGCGCGAACGTTTTATTGCCTGAGAGGTATTTTGTGTGATCAAAGTGTGTTTCTTGGAAGGCTTAGAGTCAGCGGATTATACATAAAGTCGATAGTTCTTACTTACTGATGGTAGGGAAAATTTGTTGCTGGAGATCTTCCTCCAGATCTTCAAGAGATGACCTCAGATTCGTTGAGGAGCATTCATGGGTTGCCAGATATTTAGTATCGATAACCCTATCAATAAAAACAACAGCGTCAGCCAAATATGAGTGATGTGCATTCAGTGGTTACTACTATCTTACATTGGGAATATCTGATGTATAGCCTTTTGAAAGTCCTCGACTCTCTCTGGTAGGTCACCTATGAAGGTTTTGTAGAAGTTGATCAAATCTGTGAAGAGATTATGGCCAACCAAAACAGCTCGGCGCTCATGTAAAGCGATGCGAATTCCTGCTAGCTGGTGAGTGACAGCATCCTTGTCGATAAAAATGGAATCGCCATTCATGTTCTGGGCACAATCCATTGGATTGATTCCAGATATATCGCCACCAATCATTGCTTCCACAACCCATCTCAGTCCAGTCTGCTTCGTGATTTGCGCATCAAGTGTGTATTGTCTACTCAATTGGTGGGAGGTTTCCCGAGCTTCATTATAGGGAATGATCTGTATGAACGCGGGTTTGCTCACGGTCACAAACCCTGGAAACTCAGCTCGAACGAGTTGGTGAACAAGCCGCTTCTGAAAGTTGTTTAGGCCTTGAGTACTATGAGGTTTTGCCTCAAAGTTTAGTGGCGCAATGTTAAGGTAGTCCGGTTGAAGCTACCCGACTATTGTTAGCACCAGCACTCTCTGAGAGATCTAAACTTCCACGTACGGGTGTCTTGCTCGTCCAAGCGTTGAGCTGCTCACGAGTCCTCCGTACAAATTCTACAGATCCGATATCATTTTCTCTGATATTTATATCTGCCATATTTTTTGACCTCTCGCTGCGATTTTGCGCCCGCTGGCGAACATCTACTTCTTCCTGCCGTGAGAGATATGGCACGCCAATGGTGATGGGATTATCGAACTTGAAGCCGTGATCAAGTAGAAATAAGACCGCTACTTTTGTTATTTTTCTATACCGGAAGTTTGGCTTAATGAGTATTACCTCCGCTCTGAAACGTGAAATCGCGCTCCAGATCAATCTTCTGCTCAATGAGAGGACTAAGGTTGAAGTTATATGGACGAGCAACGTATAAACCTGTGATGAATCAGTAATGATCACGGCGAAATCGAACGGACCTCTGCGTGGATCCTGTCCATATAATTTACTGCTGACCGGTCGTCTTATCTTCCTCCACACAGGTTAAACCGACTTGGAGAACCTGATACTTCTCCGCAGCACCTTTGCATTCGATATAACGGTCTTGCAGCGACTGCCTGTCGCCAGCCGCATTTTTGGCCTTGAGTCCAGCCAGTTTGGAGTGTATGCCAGACAACTCCAGATCAATAGCTATAAAATGTGCCTTTGAAATAGAATCGAGCAGAGTTGGGAGCCTCGCTCCGAATGAAAAGCGGTTGACATCCATGATGATGCAGAATGAAAGTGTTAAAGATACTGGAAGCGGGTTTCTAGCAACTACGAGAGGACTAAGATTGTAGAAGGATTACCCGGCCAAAGTAATTGGCAGGTATTATGGGAAACACAAAAGAACAGCCCTGATCCGTAAAAGAAGTTTGTTATTTTTTGTGTAGATCTCAACTTCTACACTTGTCTTGTCACCCCGCATATAGTGATGCATGGGTAGAAAATCCTACTCCATCAATAAAAAGTGATGGCACATCATTGAATTTAGTCGAAGATGCATGCATTCTAGATGTTGTTGAAATTTCATCGTTTGATGTCATTGATCCACCATCGATATATCAATCCCGATCACGTGCCATTCTACAGGAACCGAGGTTTGAACCGTTGCTCTATATCTATCTTGTAAACAGCCGCGTCTTCCATCCTCACCTTCAAACTATTCCCGATTGCTACACCGATAGCCGTGCACATACCGAAATGTCGAATGGGTCGGCTGTTGCAACTCTAGCCAGTCCCAATGACGATCCGTTGTCTGCGTCTGGATTCCTCTCATCGTCTATCACTTCCCTTTCAGCTTTTCCATCCCCGCGCCATAGCTCTTCTCAATTCTCCAAGACATATCGTCAAGCCTCATCGCTGTTCCTCACCCGACGCTTGCAAGAAGCACTTTCGACGTTACAACCGCTCATCACTAATACGCCTGCTTCAGACCAAACAAATGGCGATTCGTCGGAGGGTGCTCCAATATGTAGCGCGAGCAGAAGCTTAAGAGTCAAAGTTTGGAGCCTCTATCTTACGATTCTGGATGCTGTGGTGAAGCTAGGAGCAGAAGAGGGCAAAAACGCATTTGGGAGTCAAGAATGGAGGTCGCTGGTGGGTAAGGCAAGAGAAGGTAGGATATGGGATGATGTGGTGACAGACGGATATAGAGGCATAGAAGGAGATGTTGATGCAGAAGTGGTCATTAGCCTGTAAGGATATTCCGAGCAAGCCAGTAAAAAATTAAAATCGGAATGCAAATTGCTCACCTAAGCAAGGTCGACATTGCTACTTGCGCATTCCCCCTCCCAATCACTCACCCAGCAACGCCTCGAAAATTACCTCTCAGCGTCCGCTGCTCCTAACCTCGATGTCTCCAGTCGCCTTCAAGCAGAAGTATCTTCAAACCAGAATTTAGAGCCCCCTAGGCGACGTACTAGTCCCAATGGTGGTACGGACACCCCGAGAGACCTGAATACCCGCATCAAGATCCTTGAGCTTTATACCTTGCATGTTCTTCCTCACAATGAAGAATGGGATTACGCGCGCGAATTCATCAGTCTAAGCGAGGTACTAGACGAAGAAAAACGAGATGCCTTCCTCCAAACTCTTCAAGTGGTACAAGATGAGAAGAACCGAACGTCGCAAGTCGAAGCGGATTTCCAAGGAGAACCAGATGTTCGGCTTGAGCGTGAGAAGGCAGGGTGCCAGGCTGAAGAGGCAGCGGCAGAGAAGGGAGGGGCAGAACGGGAGCAGAAAAGCGGAACATTGGCGTCACTACATAAGCGGACGAGCAGCGAGATAGACTACGGCATTGAGTCCTCTCACCCGAGCGGTTCTGCAGCATCCCCACCAAAAACTCGCTCTGCTAAAGGTGGTCCCAAACCACGAGCCCCGCAGCCATCCTCCACACGTTTATCACCGCCTCCACGCTCCCCCAGGTCCGCTAAGGCTTCAATATCAGCATCCTCGAGCCTCTTCAAACGAGCTAGTATCATGCTCTCGTCCTTGCAGAAACTTCTCTTATCTGTGGCCCAGTCCACATCCAAGAATCCTATGGTTTTGATTCGGACTTTTCTGCTACTGGTTGGGTTAATTTTAGTGTTGAGTAGAAGCCCTGTAAGGGAAAAGGTGCGGAAGATTTTAAGGGCAGGTTGGAACAAAATTGCGGGCACTGTGGGTATGGGAGTTAAAGTTAGCTACATGTAGGATAGTGGTCTTGTGTACTCCTAAATGCAAGATGTGAGTGAAAAGTCCTCCGAAACTGGAGGTTTTTGACGCCGTTTCTGGAGGATCTTTCACCCACCTCTTGCCGCCTACAACATCACTCGTGAGGATGGGCGACTCGCTATTAAATAAAGCGTCAAAAATGGGCCCCCGGTGGGACTCCAAAACGCACCCCTACTCTAAAATGAAGACTGCCGTTCAACAGACTCTACAATGTATAAATCCCATCATGTACACCCACCCTCGAGGATCAACTGTCCTTTACGGTCTTCGGATCGTCAATACTCCATCAAACACCAGAGACCATGGCACATGGCCAGAGACGCGGGAAATCGTCAAATCCACTCTTTACGCCAGAATATTACCAGAAAAGACGTCAGAAATTCGCCAGTGGTTCTCGGGTAAAGACCATTCATGCCAACAGTACAAAGATAAGCCTGAATCGAATAGAGAAGCAATGGAAAGCGTGGGAGCTCCTTATTCGCGGCAGAAACCAAGCCTTTCTTACAGGTCACTAGATATTGTCACTACATCGGGGAAGATCCTCACGAAACCCTTGAAGAATGCTCTGCGAATTTTCTTCATTGGATCCTGAACAACTCCCAGGTCAAAAAGAGAAGTACCCTTGAAACTTATTGGAAGTTTCTCAGCCTTCTCCTTACAAAGCAGACGGGCCGACCGGTGAACAAGCTCGCAGCTAAGAGATTCAAGCAATATGTTGGTGGCCAATATGAATTAATAGAGCATGATACTGATTAGACTCAGAGCATTAGAGACTCACTGACCACCAAACACAACTTGAGTGTAATGGATGGTCCCAAATTGATGTTGAACGTTAATGATCTCTTGACTGTCCTTCAGTATCACTGGGCTTCAGACGACAATACCTTCTCTCATGAGCGGCAGAGAGTACAGTTGGCATTGATCTTGTTAACGGCAGCATTTACGGCAACTCGACCGGGTGATATTGTAGAGGGAGCATACGCAAAAGAAGCAACAAAATCCTTTGTTACAAGGATTTCAGCTCTCCTCAAGCTGTTTCATTCCCAATACTTTCTTCAATTTGGATGACACCGGGGCTGCCTGCAGGGGATCGCAGGATCCGGTGTGTCCGTATTTCCCCCTGGTTGGCGCCTAATGATGTTGGAATGCTCCATTTCTGTGAAGCAAGGCAGATGTGGTTCTAACGGGTGAAGTCCACCCATACTACTCGTACCCCTCTATCTTTGGATGGCGGAGTTGTTTCGGACTATGGCAAACTAGGCAGTGCGTCGGTAATACATTAGCAGTGCAGTTGGCGAATAGTTGGATGAGGGAGATTATGCAGCGGCGAAGGCAGCGGGGTTACTTTAGTGGAACTGTGGATTATGCACTAGCCGTAGCCGCCGTTTACAGGTGGCATCAAAGTACCGAGCACGAGCTAGCTAACTCTGGTGGAGAGCATGACGGGACTGCCTTTTAGCTGCGCTTAAACGGCAAGGAAATGAGCAGGAAAAGGAGCTCAGATGAAGATCTAAGGATCCATTGTCTCATGGCCCCACTCGGACTGTTATCAGGGCCTGGATAACGCGGAATTGCACCTTTTCTCGAAGTAAGGCACTCACCTTCTAACAGGCAATGAGATGTCTCAGACGCAGGCTGCTCTTACGGCACCATACCTTGGCGATATGCTTTCTGATCTTTTACTGAGCAATACGGCAGGCAACCATCAAGCTACATCCTCGGCGTGGGTGGTGGTAGGGTGCAAATCCCTCAACATGATGAAGACTGGCAAGGAGGTTTGAGGAGTAGCACGGTCTTTCTATAATGCCTGATGTTGAAGCCCTTTGAAAGGAGCGGCTGGATGGCGGACGGTGCTCACGCTATCAACATGGTGCCATGGGTATGTATCGTGGCAGAGTGGATAAAAAATAAAGATGTACCTGCAATTTAGATGAGCAGTTCTCAACCCGGAGAGTTCCAGGAAACTTTCGCTGGCGGAAATTCGTATTGATATTTGACGCTGGAAGCCCTGCCCAGAATGTCAGATTTGAGCCACATAACGCTCTTACACACATTTGCTACCATACTCTCTATCAATCCTGTTTCGGCAACATGGCACTTGTCCCCTTTGAACCAAGCAGCAGTGACCTCGAAAAAGCTATCATCGATGTCACCGAGGGGCAAACAATTCCGCTACTCACCAACTTGCCTACGACGTCAAATGCTAACTTTACTTAGGGTCCAATTGGGGTAATACTCAGTTTGGTGCCCTGAAAGTCATAGTACCTAGATATAGAGAATTACCGCATCATTCCAAGCAAGTATATTCCGAATGATGACGATGAGGGTATGTAGATTCTATTTAATCATATTGAAGACTAGCAAGAGCGGGGTACTAGATTTTTACTGCTTAAGGACGAAATTAAGATGATTACTATCAATGACCTCAAAGACTTTGATAAGGGCGACATTCCCTTCAAAAAATTCGTGGGAGTTTTCAACTATTTGAGCATCTGCGTGGAAACTGGAACATCTGAGGAAACCATTCTCAAGCATGAAAGGGGTCTCAGCGATCTAAGTTTATTATCTACATCACGCGATGAAGATAAAGAAGAGGATGCCTCTGAAAGTGCATGCCAACATTTCATAGGCAGAATTCTAGATTTGTTTGAATCCATACGATTCCTTTCCCCGGAGGGTAAATATGGAGACAAGCTAGCTATGTACGCCATTTCATCTGTTCAAAGGAAGGCAAGCAAGCTAACTGTGAGGACAGGTGAACTCATCAAACCCTAACTTGGACTATGGCGGGCTCACGTACGTGCAGTGCGAAGAATAATGGAGGTCTCTGTGTTGTGGCAAGGGGTAGCGTTTCCAATTCTCAAAGACACAGCAGAGTCCCGGCTATTTCAATTGAGGTTTGTTAACTTACCACATGAATCATCTGATCATGATACAGGCCTAGAGGTGTCACGCTGGAGGCATTAAGCGCCCTTCTGGGGAGCCACAGCCTTATGTCCCTGAGCTCATCGGTCAAGAATTTGGGGAAATGCTTGGTCAGGCATATGAACAAAGAAAGCTGGGGTATGAAAAGTCAAGCCGCGATCAAGAAGCTTTCGTTGCCAGCATGCATGGCACACAATTCAGGCTGTCATGTGCATATGTTTCCGATGAGTACCTCACCTGTGTGAGGCAGATGCCCTCTATCCCTGACACATCTCCCGTCTACTTCCGTCGGTCTAGGGCTTTTGAGATGAAAGATCCGCGCGATAGAGTGGAAGCCTCCAGGTTGTTACTTGGGGCGCTTAAATATATCAAGAGTGGGGAGGCAAGGATTGCTACCTTGCAAGCAGTTCTGTAGACTGTTAGACTGTATACTATTTGGTAGTCAGAGAGTGTACGTCACTTGGCGGTTTGGCTTGATGTATCGAGATTTTTTTTTACTGTCCTTCATTTTCCTCTCTCGTGTGTGTTATGAAGCTCTCTGAAAGGCGCCAACCTTGGTTTCTCCGCTACAGAAATAGAGAAAGACTCCTACTAATCCTCGAATCGCTGCTAAGAAATCTTCCTTCACCAGGAAATTATAGTCGTTTGACAGATACACTCTGAATGCATGATGTCTCAAATCCTTGCCTAGCCAAATAGCGGCCATATCTTTCGCATCAAAGAAGCCTCGCATAATATGAAAGAATTGCCCATGTATCCCAACTATAAAAACTTCCTGATCTTGGAACCTATCTCCCAGCTGGCTACGGGCCTTGATATTGGCAGTAAGCTGACCTAGGATGATTTTGAGATTCCCTTGCAAACAATCCTGTGAGGTGTCATGTCCAGATGTCTGTAGTAATATCAGCCCACAAGAGGATAGGGATCCGTAATAGCACATACAGAAGTATAGGAAATTACTGGTGTATAGAGGGGTTTCGATTGAAGAGAGGTTGATCGAAGCGAGGCACGACCTAACGGTGGAGGAGACCTTTTGTGCTTCCGGTGGCTAACGAAATATTTCAGTGGAAGTCTCAGCTCATCATACCTATTGAAAAATTAGTAAAACGTCCCATTTAATAATGATAAGCTATTGACAGTACCGCAATCTGAAGTGATTTCTACCCAGAGACAAGCTCTTACGCACAAATATTCTAACTTTTGCTGCTCCAAATATCCATCAGGCTGAGAAGAAAAATCTTCATTCGCTCTTCCCATGTATTGGCAGAATCCCTTCGCTTGTTTTGGGATATCTATCAATGCTTCAAATAGCTTGCGAAATGTATAATTCTCCTCCGGCCAGCTGTTCACGCCATCTTCGGTTGCTACATCCTGCTGGGTAAAAACCCACGGAAAAAGCTTATCCAAGTCTGTAGAGAAAGGTAAGCAAAAGCTATCTCTCCGTTTGTCTATATTCACTTACCATCGTCACAGGATGGCGAAAGAGGAGCAATGTTCTCAAGGGGAGCAACAGGGACGGGTAGGACAGTGAGAATTAATTGGTGATCTTGCCGTGAGTGAGGAATGTCTGAAGATGAGGATGGGAAGACATATCTCAGTCGGAATTGCTGCCATACTTATAGACAGATGGCGAGGTGATTTTAGAAACTGGCTTACGAGTTGTTGGTGAGGAGCCCGTTTCGGCTCCCGCTCTCGTGGGCGGTAATAGGTATATAAGCGACGTTATAAGCGGCAACCGTCATGATGGAAAGGCATCAAAAAACGGATGCCATTTCGCTGACATATCGTGTTACTCCGTATTTGTATGTATAGTTACTCCGTACAGGAGTTACATAATCCTAATCACGTGGTGTGAGGATGGTGATTTTACCGAGCTTGAGGCTGACTTCGCTTTCAACGATTCAACTCCCAATTTCTACGTTCACAACCACAACCCTGATCCAGGTGCTGCAATGGCCTCTAAGGGGGTTGATGGCAGAGGTGGGTAACTTGCAGCGTGTTTAGTTTGAGGTGATGTGCTGTTCTGACGAATATGTGGATGTAGCGTCATCTGTCACATCGTCGGATGCCAGCTTGACAGGCACTATCAAAGTAAAAATAGCTGCGCCCAAGCCAAAGAGTCCGGGTAATTGGAAGAATACTGAGCTCATCGGCGGAGGTATGAGTCCTCCAGAGTGGAGAGTTACGCAGTGAATACCAGTGGCTGATAAACCTTTCCTGGTAGATTCTAGGAACAATGTTGTTACATCACCAGGGCCAGTGGTCTTGCAGCTGGATGATAAGGATCGGGAGACATTTGCGACAGGCCAGCCTCTAAACGACGAATTGGTCTACGTTGTTTGCAAGCATTGCAAGAACCCCATCCTCAAGAATGCTGCGCCTAAGCATGCCAGAAATTGTCTGAAGCAAAAGCAAGAAAGGGCAAAGAAAAAGAAATCGGAAAAGGAAGCTGCTGCGCGAGAAAAGGAAGCGAAGGAGAAGGCAAAGGATGCTGCAAGAGATGCTGCTGGTGACCTAGAAATGAAGGATGCACCAAATGGAAAAGCCACTGGCGACGATGTCGAAGGATTGGACAAGATGAAAGGGGCGAAGAAGAGCGCTGTCAAGACAAAGAGCACAGAAGAAGGCCCAAAGAAGTCGAAGAAGAGGAAGGCTGATGGAGATGCGGAGAAAGCTCCAAAGGCAAAGAAGAAGAAGGAAGAGCAAAAACCGAAGGTTCCAAAGCACAAAGGTTGTCTCTCACTGCTTACGAAACAAGTGTTACTGCAAATTTCTGATTACGTCAACAGGGCCCGTGGATGTTGAGAAGCAGTGTGGTGTTCCTCTCCCGAATGGCGCACAATGTGCTCGTTCTTTGACATGCAAGAGCCACTCTATGGGAGCAAAGCGCGGTGTACCTGGACGCTCACTGCCATACGATATGCTGCTTCAAGCGTACCAAAAGAAGAATCAGGCTAAGCAACAAAGTACGTGCCGCTTTTTCCGACTAGGTCATATTTGATTCCATCTAACTCCTATCGCAGAAGCTGCGATTGACGCGAACGCCCCTCTTCAAGACGACCTAGATACCAACGCTGGTCCAGTAGATTCGGACGAAGAAAAGGATGCTATTATGGCCGCGATAGCTCGATCCCGTCCTCAGCCCCTTGAACAGAGAATGCTTGTGCCTACGCGCCGCAAGTACCAGTATGTCCGAATGAAGGAGATGTTGTCCAACGCTCTCGGAGGGTCCAGGGGCGGTGGGTTCTTTTCGGGAGCTGACATGGGGGTCGGCAACCTCTTCTCGCCTCTGGGGGGCCATAATGGGGGTGTTGAGTCAAGTGGGCAGTACGAAGGACAGGCCAGCAGAAAACAGTCATTCGCCCAATCTCTGGCGGTAGGGCAGGCACGAACAGCATTTAATATGCAGGGCCCACCCCAGAGGAAGTTGTCTTCAACTTCGTCTTCTGCACAAGCTTAAGTGGCTCTCCGCAGTATTATAAACACTACCTGTCTTTTATTTTCATACAGTGCTTTGTACTAGGTGGTCTACTGGCTGGCTTCCGGAGTCGGTTGCATGTTCCGGCGCACGGCGGGAGGCTTTATTTCCCTACTAGCTGCTCCCATTTGTTCACTTTACAGTCGCCGTATCTTATTGCATATGCTAGGTAGAAATACCACGGGACACTTATGATTGTCTACGGCTCAAACATGACGCGCAAATAGCAAATAGATAGAGATTTCAAATGGCCAGACAGTGCGCATAGAGCATAGCTGCTGCCAATGCATTGATGATCGGCGTGAAAAGACGGTGGGAGCGCTGGTGGAGCCCCTGGCGGGTAGTGATTGGCTGACCGTCGAGTTGTCGATTGTTCGTTCCATTCACCACCACTAACTCGAAAGGCGGTCAGCGAGATAACTCAAATGTCTCAAATAACCAGACATTCCCCGTGCACGCCATATCTAACGGGTATGTACTACGCCTAGTCGAGCAAGTACCTGAACAATGCACCGTAGAGATATGCTTCACGTGGTGTGGATATTGCGATAGACTCATTCTTTTACAACTTTCGGGCAAAGGGCCGTTGGAAATTCACTGGCCCCGGACTGTGCCTAGCAACCACACAATCATACAACACATACATCGACATATACACGGACACTGAGAGAGGGGGAGGGCGAGGACAGCTGTGTCTTTCTTTACTAGAAACACATAAGCTCGCGCTATCCATCTAGACGCGCAGAAAGTCCGGCGCATCAGTTCCAGAGTCATCAGCGCTACGACTCTTCTGCCTCAATCAAACTCGTTGCTCCTCCTCTTCCTCCACCAAGGAAAACAGCTATGGGAGGCTCTGTCCCAGATTTGCCTGGTGTTAAGGCCGATCCTCAACTGGCGGCGAGATTTCGTAGAGAGGTCGCCGACCTTCTGGGTCGAGGCTCTCCTGCCTTCCCTGGCGCTCAGCCTGTCAGCTTCGCACTGCGGCACATAAAAGAGCTGCAGAACGAAGAGTGAGTATGCGTGCGCCTTCCATCGCTCCCCCCATACCTATGGAATTTCAAGAACATGGCTCTTTTCTGACTCCGGCGCGTATCTCCGTTTCTGCTAGCTACTATGTCTGCGAGAAGTCAGATGGCATCCGTTGCCTCATGTACTTTGCCGAAGGCGACTCCGGTGCCGAAATCCATTATCTCATCGATCGAAAGAATGACTACTACTATGTCCCTGGTTTGCACTTCCCAGTGCCAAATGACCCTACCTTCCACAACTTCCACATCGGTACCATCATCGACGGTGAGCTAGTTCTCGATGCACGTGATGATGGAAGTAAACAGCTCAAGTACCTTGTATTCGACTGTTTGATGCTAGATGGTAATAGCCTTATGCCGCGCACCTTAGACAAGCGGCTCGCATACTTCAGAGACAAGGTCTACAATCCGTACAAGGAGCTATACAAGAAATTCCCGGAGGAGAAGCAGTATCTGCCATTTTTGGTTGAGTTCAAGAACATGGAGTTTAGCTACGCTATCGACATGATGTTTGATAAGATCCTACCGGAGTTGAGGCATGGGAGTGATGGATTGATATTCACCTGTCGGAACTCGCCGTACAAACATGGTACGGACGAGAAGATATTGAAGTGGAAGCCTGAGGCCGAGAACTCGGTTGACTTCCGACTGAACCTCGAGTTCCCGCTTTTAGACCCGGACTCCGAAGATGAGAAAGAAGGTCGAATGTCACCAGTGCCTGACTACGACGCAATGCCGACCTTCAATCTCTCAGTCAACTACGGTGGCAATAGGGGGGAGGGCTATCGGCGCTATGGGACCATGTACATGACCCCTGAGGAGTGGGAGAGAATGAAGGGCATGAATATCGCCCTGAACGAGACGATCGTGGAGTGTTTCCAGGACAAGGAATGCCGCTGGCGGTTCCTACGGTTCCGAGAGGACAAGAAGGAAGCCAACCACATCAGCACAGTCGAGAGCGTCATCGAGAGCATCCAAGACAAGGTCACCAAGGATGATCTGAGAAACGCACAAGCAGACATCAGGTCAGCGTGGAAGAAGAGAGATGCTATCCTAAAACAACAAGCGAAGGCTGCCAGAACTATTGCCACCGCCGCAGCAGCATCAGCGGGAAGCAGCAGGCAGCTAACACCTGGCACGAATGGGTACGGGGTGAAGAGAAAATTGGATGAAGTATGAAGAGGAAGGTCTTGTGATGTTGGATTGTTTTCCCCCAATTATACCACTCAGAGTTCTTCGCGGAAAAGGGTAGGCTCAGCCCTGATGGAGGTCATCATGAACATAGGACGGAACCCTTGAGCAGCCAGACCATGAGGTGTCTCACGGATTACTCTCAGCACAAACATAACACCCTCCTTCTCCTCATCTTTCTATTCATCACCACATCCCTTCTTTACGTTTCACTCATGTTGGGGAGGGGGGGGGGGGGGGGTTTTTTTTTTTT